>JANZLD010591559.1:0-13626 GCA_026413575.1 Erythroxylum carthagenense
TATCTACAACTTTCTTTTTCTTACTTTCCTCTACTTGCTTTTTCAAGCAGGTATTCTCTCTTTCTATCTCTTCTGTACGTTTGAGGTTTTCTACATACTTTTTCTTTAACAGTTTGTAATGTTTCAGAATAGCATGAGAATCTTCTAGTAGTTCCGAATATGTATTATTCAAGTCATCATATTTAGAAGTTACCTCCCCATCAGTTTCCTCATCGACTACTAGGCAAATATTTTCATGTTCTGATGTTTCGGAGATTGTATCTGATTCATATGAATCTAGATCCTCCCAAGTTTCCATCATGCTTTTCTTGCCTTCTCTACTCTTCTTTGGTTTCTTCTTTAGAGTTGGACAGTCGGACTTGTAATGTCCTGGTTTGTTACACTCGTAGCATATGATGGATGGTTTTTATACTTTTCCATCATCTTTGCTGTTCTTCTTGAAGAATTGACTTCCTTTGGACTTCTTCTTCCACATCCATCTGATCTTTCTGGAAATGAAAGATAGCTCGTCATCTTCATCACTGGACTCCTGTTCTGACTCACTGGAATCATCATTCTTAGATTCTTCAATCTTCAATGCTTTTGATGGATTCTTCTTTCTTTGACTTTTACGATTCTTTTGTCCAGCCTTTAGTGCTATCGACTTGTCCCATTTGGGCTTGTCTTTAGCATCGAGCTCAACTTTATGTATTTTCAACGATCCAAGTAGTTCGTTAAGCTTTAATACGCTTAAGTCCTTAGCTTCCTACACAGTAGTAACTTTTGGTCTCCACCTCTTTGGTAGACTCCTCAGGATCTTACGTACATGATCTTGGTTGTCGTAAGTTCTTCCGAGAGCTTTTAATCCATTGATAATTGTTTGAAATCATTTGATCAATAGATTCTTCATCTTTCATCTTGAAGAGCTCGTACTGGTGCATAAGAATGCTTATCTTGGATTCTTTGACTTAGTTTGTACCCTCATGTGCGATAGATAATGTATCCCACATCTCCTTCGCAGTATCGCACCCGTGGACTTTGTCGTACTCACTTCTACTTAGGGCACAACTCAGGAAGAACTTTGCTTTAGAGTTCAGTTAAAATCTCGCCTTCTGATCAGCCGTCCATCTGATTCGTTGAATAAGATTTCCTTCATCATCAGTTGGTGTGTATGGTCCATTCTCTATTATGTCCCAAAGGTCAATATAAGTAGATTCGATAAACAACAACATTCTGTCTTTCCAGTAGTGGTAGTCTTCTCCGTTGAACGTCGGAGGCCTAGTGACTGAGGCACCTTCCGCAATGTATGTAAGTGATTTCGCCATAATCTTTAATCCACACAGTGTTAATGTGATCCTTGGACACCAAGCTCTGATACCAATTAAAGTGAATCACACGTTAATACAAGACTTATTATACAATGTATAAATGCACAAGAAGGGGGGGTTGAATTGTGTATTTCCCCTCTTTGAAAATCCTTTCAAAAATGTTTTGTTAAAAGACACTTGTTCTTTTCACAAGAACTACTGTAAATCAAAGTTATAAAATGTTTTTCGAAAACTTGTTTAAAAAACTAGTAAGATCGAGACTTTGAAAGATAAGAGAGATAAGGATAGAGAATTGTAGCCACAACAATTTTTATACCAGTTCACCCCAAACCGTGGGCTACGTCCAGTCCTCAGATATCTTTATGAGATTTCACTATCTCTCAACAACTTTACAAGTATTCTTTTTTTCTCTGAGCCTCTTCAAGTCTCTTTACAGTCAGTATTCTTTTACTCTTAGCCTCTGCAGGCTATCTATACTACTTTCTTACAGAAAGGTTTTTCGAGCTTTGTTACAGTAAGATAGCTCTAAGTTTCGCACAATAATTTCTCTCAAGTATTGGCAGCTTTTTGTGTTCGTATTTGTATACGTCGTGTATGTATCTAACTTTGTAATCTTTGACTTCGACTCATATTTATAGTCTCCGTCTGCAACTGTTTCTTGATTCTTGCTACTTCCTTCTTGCTTCTTGCTGCTTTAAATCTTGTTTCTTGAAAAAAGCGGTTATTCAGTTGAATTCTGTAACTAACTCAAACTAATTCTTGAATCAAACGTGATTAGCTTCCTTCTACTTTTCATCGTCTGCTTTTGCTTCCGTCTGCTTTTGGGTTCCATCTGCTTTTGCTTCCGTCTACTTTGGCTTCCGTCTATTTTTCTCCTTCCGTCTACTTTTCAGTAGCTTTCATTATTTGTACTTCATCAAAATCATTTATGTAAAGTCATTTTGACTTAACAAGAAGAAGCGAAACACAGATGAAGCAAAGCACAGAAGAAGATGACGTCATCATAGAAGAAACACAGAAGAAGATGATTTCATCACAGAAGACGCAAAACTAAGGAGATGCGAAACACAGACAAAGAAAAATACAGAAGAAGATGATATCATCATAGAAGAAACATAGAAGAAGATGGTGTCATCACAGAAGAAGCAAAAGGTTGAAGAAGTGAAAAACAGAAGATACTTCTTCCTTTATAAGGACCCTAACTTTTCGCTTAGAAATCCAAAATTTTCGTATTATAAATCGTTGGAAAGCTAGAAGGATAAGCTACAACTTGTGGTGGACAACTTTAACAAATTTTACCTCAATTGAGCCTTGATTTGCCCCGAAGATGGCACACGATTTCTAAACCTAGAAAAGACTTGGATTTTGAAATGAATCACTACGAGAGACAAACACATACACCCAAGGAACTTGTTAGTTCTAACGCTTTTACCAAAACATCCAAAAGCTCATATATAACTTTAATTACATTATTAACATTATAAACAAAAGCTTGACACAAAATACAACGTATAAAATGCTCAATGTTTTTAACATGCTCTGAATATGTCCAAAAGTGATTGAACTAACTTAATTACAAAAGTTTCTAATATCTTGGAGCTTCCGATGCCTTGCAAGGATTGCTAACCTTCTTGTTCTGCACCTGAGGAGGGAGTAGTGGGGCTACACAGCTCAGTGGCTAATATATTCATAGCCATTGGCAATCGACCAAAGTCAAGCATATGTATATATATATCTAGCATTTATATTTCATTTAAGCAATATAAACATTTATCAAATTTAGCTCCTAACACATAACACTCAATATGCTTCATACTTGACAATTTAAAATGCAATGCACCACAAACGGCTCGAGGGTTCCATGAAACAAAATGAGGAAACCAAAGTTTACCCCATGAATGGAATGAGTCAATTTTTTGGAGCTCATATGCCACAAGCGGACAGCCGGGAGAAGGCTCTTGTCAATGTGCAAGTGACGAACAGAATGGTTCCACTCTCGCCCAAACAGAAGCACATAAATATGCTTAAATCATTTTATCAAATGCTTTCATACTTTTCATTTATACAAAATGAAATAATAAGTATCAAGGCATAACATTGATCAAAACACAATTTATTTATATCACATATCCACACATAGGTAAGAATTTGCCCAATCACACAATAACTATAAATACATTACCCACCTAATTAGCTCGTGAATAGCAAGTCAAGTTTGCCTTTCCCTTTGCTCTTGGTTAAGGTTTCCTTAGTTCCCTACAATAACCAAGGTTCCATTCAAAACAACATTTCAATAAAATTCAAAAACTTCAAAAATTACAAAAATTTTAACCAAACACAAACTGAACTCAAATCTAACCTACCCAAGACCTAGTTTAGAAACCCTAAAATCAATTGGGTTCTCCTACTCCATCTTCTTCCCACACCAACTTTTTCCATCATCTACACTAACTCTTTTCCTTCAATAAAGCAAGAAGGAAAGATGGTTAACCTACCTTAACAAGTTTGATTTCTCTCCTTTCCTTCTTTCTACGAAACCGTTCTCCTCTCTCCTTTTAATTTTGTTTTCTCTCTCTTCTCCCTCTTCAATTCATGATTTTCTCCTCTTCACAAGCAAAACAACACATACTTATCTCATTTCTACCTTTAATGAGCCCAAAAAATCCATCTTACCCTTAATTATAAGCTTATGTTTTTCTATACTAAAGTGATCTCCAAAAAATGTTATTGAACATCCTTATTATACTAACACTTTAATTTCCACTTACTAATTCAACAAATCCTATGAACCTTAACCTAAGTATAATCCCAAAATTAAATCTACCAAAACTTCAAAATTATTTTAAATCATGCTTACTTTTGAAGAAAAATTTTCCAGGCTCCAACATTTTATCTCCAATTTCCAATTATGGGTGACTTCTTTAACGATATCAAAAACTTCAAGGAAAATTCCCCTTTTGGAAATGGATAGGTGGGACCTTTGTTGTATCATTTGGAGATTTTCAACCTGGTAGTAATTTATGATAGCTTGTTAGCCTCCTAATTTTCTGCTCACTAGAATATATTAAAATTTTACTTCATCCAAGAATTCTGGCAATTAGAAAACACCAGTATAAGAGGGTGACAAACTAAAACTTAACCACTTATATTCTCCTGCCACTTAGCGTAACACTAGTTAAGAATGTCCTTTGATGAGAACTTATTTAGCTCCAAGATCAACTAGAAGTTCTAGTCCAATTTTCAAACTTTCATATTCCACCAAAGTATTAGTACATTGGAAGTCCACTTTAAGGGAGAGAACATTTTTTTGGCTCATTTGATGTAGTTATGACTACCCTAACACTAATCAACTTCTCTATACTAGAACCATCAAATTTCAATTATCATGGCTTCTTCTCATAACTAAGAAGTAAATGTCCAACTAATATGTGTTTAATTGTTGATATATTTAATCATTTAAACTTAGCAATTATTGACGTGAAAATGTTTAAGAAACTCACTATAATTCATATATGATTTTAGGCATAATTTGGAAGCAAAGAAATTAAAGTGAGTCGAAAGCACCACTTATGAGTCATTTTTCAAACATTTATTTTTTCTTATCTTCATGAAAAAAAAAGACAAGAAAAGTGGAAAGCATCCAAAGGAAACAACAAGAGACTAAACGACAGTGTAAATGAAGGAAACACACTGCAGGAGAACAATGCAGAAGACGTTTGCATTTCACATAAAAGACGTCTGTGTTTCACACAAATGGTAGCTACGTTAAACTGAGTGTTCCAAACGCATAGTGTACGTTTCATTCAAAAATGCAAAGGCAAAAGCTACAGCACAGAAGGATTTAAGTAGAGTGGCAAGTTTAATTATCTAACCATATATACAGTGCGGCAACTGAGTTAGCAGCCACAGGAGGAGAAACGCAGCTAAGGCGCAGGCACAAGGCTAGTGCGGCTGCTGCAATCCAGCCCTGCTACGACTTGCTGGCTCATACATGAAGAAAACCTTGCAAGATTGAACAGTGAGAAGCTAGAGAAGAGCTGTAGCACAAGAGATTGGGAAGAGTGAACAGTGTCGAGACCCAAACACTACCACATTAAATTGTCACATCATGAACAGTGGTGTGGTTGGGCTAAAACAAATTAAGCGTTAATTAGGGAATTTTGGATAGGGAATAGATAGGGGCTGAAGCAATTTTTCGAAAAGACCCATAAAGGGCTAGGCCTTCTGACATCAGTTCAGAGGTGACATTCACGTCGACAACCCAGGTTAAGTATTTTTTAATTATTTTGTTGTTTCTTTCTCTCATTAGGAATTGATTGTGTTGTCCCATTTTAATGGATTTGGGTATTGTGTATGGATAATCGGATTTTCATTATTAGTTAGTTATTTGTGTATAAACCCATTGGGTATTGTGAATTGATGATTTTAATACGTTTTTTAAATCGTTAATTTCAATCCCATTGTTAAAATTTTGATATAATTCATAATTGTTATGTTGAAATTCATGTGTAGCGACTAATGATTCGTAATCATTAGGGATAATATGACCAAGGTTAAATGACGCATCGTATGTAGTTGTTTCCTTGATTAATCAGTTTTCCTAATTCGTAATGCTACTGCCTAATTAAATCTAGAGATCGTATCCTAGGTTGTTCGATGGTTAGGTTTAATTAATGATCATATCTTGATTAAACAAAACCTAAGGAAAAACTCGAATTAATTATTAAGCCACGATTAATAGTTGCTAGGAGAGGTTAAAGAATAACAAATTAATAAAATATGCTTAGTCAGGATATAGGTCAAGATTGAACCAAAGAACTGAGTCCCTACCGAATTCCCCACCTTTATCATTTTTTTGCATATTTTCTTTAATTTATTTTTATTAGTTAGTTTCATTTTATTTTCTTCTTTCAAAATTCAAAACCCCCTTTTTTCCTAAACACTAGTTAATTTCATTCCATAAACTTGACGCACACTCTCTGTGGGATCTACCTAGACTCACCACTTCTATAGTAGTAGTCTAGTTATTTTATTTTGACTAGCATAATGACACGCGGTCAAATTTTGGCACCGTTGTCAGGGAGTGCGATGCTTTAGTTTTTGTTTGGGATTTAATTGGTCTTTTGTATATATTTGTTTGTAAGTGATTTCTTTTATGTTATTTTGTGATCTTTCTATTTTTTATTTTTAAAAAAAATCAATATGGACAGAAGTAATTTCTTTTATAACTCATATTCTCAATCCTATAACAATGTTTGGACTGCTCAACCTAACTTTTGTTATGGATGGGATAATCATCATAACTACTTCCATGATAGTTTGCAGGATGCACAATAATTCTCATACAAACCAGAAACTTCCTATCATAAATCCAATCCATCTCTGGAAGAGTTGATTTTGTAATTGTAGGAGAATACTCTACAATTCCAGAAAGATGGAGGGCAATTTTAAAAAAAAACATGGTCTAATGCCCAAGATTCGGAGAGCCAACACCATTCAGGTGCATCTTTATAAGAACTTGTTAAGAATCTAGCTGATAACACTTTACAATTTCAATAGGATACGCAGCAGCAGTTGCAAAAATTATGGCAAGAGACAAAAACATGCCAATAGAGGATGGAACACCTAATGGGTCAGATGGCAATAAGTCTTGATCGCCTAGAATCGCAAAGCGAAGAGGAGTAGTCGTACCAACCCAAGGTGTACCCAAGAAACATTGCAAAGTGATGAGGAGTTTGAGAATTTTGAGGTCAACCCTCAATGAATTGTTTGTTTCGAAGAAGTTGAGAAGGAGCTCAAAGTCGCAAAGGACATATCTTATAGCTCGGAGGTAAGTACTGAGTTTATGATTATTTTTTAAACTAACTCTTTGCCTTTACAAAACAAATTGGAGGAATTAAATGTTGAAGAAAAAGGTGAAGAGATTTTTTAAATATTTCTAGAGTGTATGGACTCACTTGAGATTAAGAAGCTGAGGATAGAGAGGATGCTGAAGGAGGATGATGATCAACTAAGGCCCTATCCAGAACTATCTCGAGTGGAGGAGCCACATGTGATACCTGAAGATCACAATTTTCTCACGAAATAGAAGGAGTCGAGCCAGCGACCCTAAACAAAGGTGCTTCTTAGGAGGCAACCTAAGGGAAGTAAATTTCTTTTCCTTTACATTTCTGCATTACTTTTTATATGCATGTGTGTTTTTGAATTTATTTGTTTTACTTGTTTTTAAGTTTTCAATCAAAATAAGAGAAAGAATAAAACAAATGAAACAAACATTTTCTTATTTTCTATTGCTTATGGGATTATATAATCATGATTAAAGTGTGTTTTGACTAGAGAATTTCATGGCAACTTTAGTATGTATTTTTGCTCTTGTGATTGGTCAATATGCATTATCTTTGGAAGAGTAGTGACTAATGGTAGACAGAACCAGTGAGATTTTGAGCTATATTTGACTGACACATCTATATAAGTCTCATTGCCTTTTGATAATGTGTGACCCTCATGACATGTACATCTTGATTTTTCGTTGAATTTCTATTCGAGACCACATTTTATCACATGCATTAACATGGATATGATTAGGTATTCTTTTTTTCATAAACTACATTGACCAAATAACCTATCCTATCGACATGATTTTTCCCTTGATAAACCCCTTTGAACTTTAGTATTTCTTTTTGTATAAACCACATTTTTTGCTTTTAAACTTAACTAAATGTCCTACTCAAGTCATAAAGCTAGTGAAACATTTGTGACTATTGAGTTTGTGGATGTACAAAATTCTAAGTGTGGGGGTATACATATCTGAGGGTTGGTTATAATGCTGCGATGTTATTTTATGTCTTATCATTGAAATTCCCATGTTGATGTAGTTTATTTTAATTTTTATAAGGAAAAGAAAGAAAAGAAAAAATAAAAGAAAAACAGAAAGAAAAATGAGAAAAATGAAAAGAAAATGAAAAAAAGAGAATGAAAAAAAACATTGTTAAAAATAAATGTATCAAGAAGGAATTACATATGTGTTGAAAAGTTGTTTATAGTTTATGCATCTTCCTAGAGTTGTAATGGATGTGTTATTTGAGTATGTTGAATATGAGGTAGATGTTGGATTGGAAGGTTCACTCTTACAATTTCATTGGCATAAATTGTATGAGTGATTCCTTCGGATTGATATATGCTTTATATTGTTTGCTTATGAGAGCTAAATGGAGTTGTGAAATATAAGTGTTGCATTCGTCATAGCTGACGGTACCCAGTTTGTGATAAGTGTTGCTTTGTTTCACTAACTTTGATGACTTTCATGCTACTTAACCCAAATATATCTTACCTCACCTTTGCCCACATTACAACTTTGAAAAGTCCTTTGATTCATGATTTGGAATGTGAATTTTAGTGGTGGAGAAAGGAAATGATATGTAAAGTTGTGGATTATCATGATCATAAATGATGTTGAGTGTACCCATGGATATATTTTAGTTAAACACATTTTCTGAGCCTACCATTAGATTGCTCAGTTTTTAAAGATATTAAATGTTAATTGATCATGAGTATATGCTTGGAATGTTGATCTCTTACTATGATTTTTGAAAGTCACTCATCATCGCTTGTGATTATATAGCCTGGGAAAAATATAGAAATTTAGTCAATGTTTTCGGTCAATGAGCTTAATTTAGATGTTTTGTCCAAGGACGAAAAAAAGCTAAATGTGGGAGAAATTGATATGTGATTAATTATTGATATATTTAATCTTTTAAACTTAGCAATTATTGACATGAAAATTTTTAAGATACTCACTTTAATTCATATATAATTTTAGGTATAATTTGGAAGTAAAGGAATTAAAGTGAGTTGAAAGCACCACCTATGAGTCATTTTTCAAACATTTATTTTTGCTTGTCTTTATGAAAAAAAAAGACAAAGAAAAATGAAAAATAGCCAAAGGAAACAGCAAGAGACAAAAAGACAGTGTAAACGAAGGAAACGCCCTATAGGAGAACAAGGCAAAAGATGTCTACGTTTCACGTAGGTGGTAGCTACGTTAAATGCAGCGTTCCAAACGCATAGCGTGCGTTTCATTGAAAAACGCATATGTAGAAGCTACAGCGCAGAAGGATTTAATTAGAGTGGCAAGTTTAATTGTCTAATCATATACACAGTGTGGCAGCTGAGTGAGCAGCCACAGGAGAGAGAAGCGTAGCTGGGGCGCAGGCGTAGGGCTGTTGCGGCTGCTGCGGCTTGCTAACTCGGGCATGAAGAGAAGCTTGCAAGATTGAACAGTGAGAAGCTCGAGAAGAGATGCGGCACAAGAGATTGGGAGGAGTGAACAGTGTCAAGACCCAAACACTGTCACATTAAATTGTCACATTATGAACAGTGGTGTGGTTTGGCTAAAACAAATTAAGTGTTAATTAGGGAGTTTTGACTAGGGATTAGATAGGGGCTGAAGCAATTTTTCAGGAAAGACCCATGAAGGACTAAGCCTTCTGATATCGGTTCAGAGGTGACATTAACACCGACGACCCGAGTTAAGTATTTTTTAATTATTTTTTTGTTTCTTTCTCTAATTAGGAATTGATTATATTGTCCTATTTTAATGGATTTGGTTATTATGTATAGATAATTAGATTTTTGTTATTATTCAGTTATTTGTGTATAAACCCATTGGGTATTGTGAATTGATGATTTTAATGCGTTCTTTGAATCGTTAATTTCAAACCCATTGTTAGAATTTCGATATAATCCATAATTGTTATGTTGAAATTTATGTGTAGCGACTAATGATTCGTAATCATTAGGGATAACATGACCTAGGTTAAATGACGCATCGTTTATAGTTGTTGCCTTGATTAATCGGTTTACCTCGGGTTAATTATTAACCCACGATTAATAGTTATTAGGCAAGATTAAAGAACAACAAATTAATAAAATATGCTTAGTCTAGGTGTAGGCCAAGATTTTTGCATGTTTTTTTAATTTATTTTTATTAGTTAGTTTCATTTTATTTTCTTTTTTCAAAGTCCAAAACTCCCCTTTTCCTAAACACCAGTTAATTTCATTCCATAAACTTAACACATGGTCTCTGTGGGATCGATCTAGACTTGCCACTGCTATAGTAGTAGTCTAGTTATTTTATTTGGCTAGCGTAACAACGCGCGGTCACCTGCATCCTCTTATACCTCAATCATGGGATGGCTCACTAAAAAGTTAGCTAATGCCTAACCTTTTACAGATTTTTAGGGTAACATATTAAGTTAAAGTCTATAAGAGTCATAAGTTGTTTCCTAATATTTCTTAAGATGACCATCTTATTTGACGTTTCTATTAGGACAATCTATAAAACCACATACACTTTATTTTGTAAGAAATAATGCCTTAATTTTGAACAAGCAAAGTATAATGCCAATCATAACTTAACAATGGGTGCATACTTCTTTTATGTTGCGTTAGAATTCTACTTAAATAATAAATAGCTTGATTATGGCCTACCTCATTATTTTGAGCCAATAAACATCCAATAGATTCTTCTGCAACAAAAATATATAAGTCTAGCATAATTCCTTTTTGAAGGGACATCAGTATTAGAGGTTTCGTTAGGTATTCCTTGATATCATCAAATGTCGTTTGATGCCTTTCTACTTAGCAGAAGTATTAAGAATTCTTCAACATTAATAATTTGGAAATTTCTTTTGTTTTTCTACTAGATTAATAATAAACCTATTAATATAGTACACCTGACCTAGCAATCTCTTAAGTATTGAGGTAGTTTTACTTTAAAAATGACTTCTGTTTTATTTTTTCTATCTCAATCCCTCAATTATGAACCCAAAAAAAAATTCGGTTTTTACTTTAAAAACATGCTTTAGGGGGGTTTAACTTCAATTTGTGCATTCTCATCCTATAACTTGTAAATTATGAATATGATTTGCATTTTATTTATTTATTTCACAACAATGTCAACTATGTAAAATTCCAAATTGCACCCTATCAAATCATGAAAGATAGTATTCATAGCTTTATGATATATGGCTCTTGCATTTGTTAGATTGAAAGGCATTACAACATATTTGAATTACCCTATTAATCATAGTGATGTAGCATATTGTAACACTACTCAAAATAAACTATACCTACAACTGTAGTAGTGGTGAGTCTAAGTTGATCACATAGAGAGTGTGTGTAAAGCTTTTGAAATGAAAATAATCAGTGTCTATGTTTTTTTTAGGGGGGAGGGGTTTGGTTGGTTTGATTTAATAACAAAATAAAGTAAAACTAAAATAATGAAAGCATTTGAAATTGATGAATTCGTTAGGGATCCAATTTTTTAGTTCAATCTCAGCCTACACCTAGTTAAACATATTTCATTGAATTGTTATCATTATGCCTCTCCTTGAACTATTGGTCATAGATTAATAACAAGCTCTGTTAATTTCAATTTTTTCTTAGGTCATAGTTAATTAAGAATAGCTCATTAATTAACCCTAGATATCGAATAACCTAGGAGACGCTTTTTAAGTTAAATCGGACAACCACCTTATACATGAGAAAAACATACCAATCTAAGAAATAATCTCACAAGCTCAGATTATTTAACCTAGGTTATGTTATAACTAATGATATATTATCATTAGTTGCTACAAATGAATTCAAACACCACTATTACATATCGTATTTAAAGTTCTAGTAATAGGTTCTCATGATAAGCAATCCAATAGAGCATCAAGATCATTTTTACACAATACCCAATCCATAAATGCAAGATAGTGTAAACAATTCAAAAAGAGAGTAATAATAACAAACACAATGAAAAATATGCTTAACCGGGTTCTTTGGTGTTGATGTCCCCTCCAAACTAACATGGAGAAGCTCAACCCTCCATCTTCTCCATGGGTCTCTGACGATGTCTAATCTTCATTCTTTTCCCGAAACCCTTGGAATATTTTTCCCAAAAACAAAAACATGTTTTCTACCATGGTACTCTTCCGTATTTATATTAAAAAGTTAGGGTTAAAAAGGGTGAGGTGGCAGTGCATCACAAATGTGACATGCCACTCATGATGGTGAGATGTGTGTCAAGGGTATGAGTGGTGTGTCAAATCTGTGGCATGCTTTTGCATGGGCATGAGAGGTGTCTCATGCCCATGAAATTCACATCATAGCTATGAGACAATGCTCATGGTTGTAACATTTTAACTGTTTGGCTATGAGCCATATTGACAACATTTTCACCCCTCACTCCCATGTAATTCACATCATAGCCATGAGACAATGTTCATGGTTGTGACATTTTAAATGTTTGGCTGTGAGCCATGTTGACAACATTTTCTTCATGTTCTTTCCATTTTCTTGTGTTCTTCTTACTCCATAAAGACAAGTGAGTGTGAATCTTCGAAAAATGGCTCAAATATAATACTTTGGACTCACTTTAGCTTCTACTCTTCTAAATTGTACCTAAAATCAAATAAAAACTAAAATAAGTATCTTAACCATTTTCATATAATTAATCACTAATTGTTATTATACATAATCAATTAAGCACGTATCACCTAGAAATCCAAACTTGTTTTGAATGTAACATCCCATCACCGATGGGAAGGGTAAAATAGTAATTTGGGATGGTTTATGAGCGTGAAAACTAGTCTCAGCATGTTCATGCATAATATGGCCTCCATATATTCATATATTGTAATTTTTGTATATGCACATGATTGTACATGCATTCATGACATTTTCCGACATATGTGTTTATTGTGAATAATGTGTTATTTGTGCTTGAAAAATGAATTGGAGTGGATTTCCGTGTGTTTTACATTTTTGGAAAATTTTAAGAATTTTTCTGAAATTTTTCGGAAGAAAATGTCCGGACCGGAGAATTGCCAAATGACGAACTGATTGGATTTTTGGTATTAGAAATGACTGTCTAATGGTACTGGGAAATTAGAGACATTATTTTAGGAATTATGAACTTTGAGCCATTGGAATTTGGAGACAAATTGGACTTGAAATTGAATTAAAATTGGGAAGAACCTTAAGAGGGTTTAAGAAGAAGACAAGTGGCAAGTAACACATGTCACTTGCCTACTATGTCTTAGACTTAATGGGTTGATATTTATCCTATTTTATGAGTGCTTCCACGACACTTCCTCTTGAATGAGCAAAAAAAATTACTTTGAAAGCTAAAAACTCCTTCATTCGTGTGTGCTCTTTCTTCTCTATCTTTCGTTGGTTTTCATCCTCCATACAAAAAAAAGTTCTCTCTTGTTTACTTACTTGCTCTTTCTTTCTTCACATACAAAACCAACCTTAAGCCTTGTGATGA
>JANZLD010591605.1:0-13620 GCA_026413575.1 Erythroxylum carthagenense
CGGATCCGTTTTGCTAAGTGTTTGTTTCCGCTTTCGATTTGTATTCGATCCGATTCGCTTTTGATATCGATCCGTATGCCGATTCTTCATTTTTCGTTTCGTGTTATTGAATACTTTGCTTCTCGATTCGAAATTTCGATCTGAAATTTCAGTTTCCATCCGATTCCGTTTCCTTCGTTCGGTTGGGATCCGGTTCCCGGATCGGGTCCCAACACTAGCTTCCATATTGGCTACATTAAATTACACAAAATCTACTCATTTATTTCATTACCATTCACTTTATACCATTATAGATGTAGTCCTAAATTTTTCCAAATTTTAGAGCACTTTACTAACACCTATCTCTAGCGTGAATTCATCATCAATTACACCTCAAATTGTAACTTAGGTGATCCATATAATAGCCTATAAACTATTGTTTTCATGCATCCAAAAATAAAACATAATAGTAACCAATTTATCCATCATTTTCTAGCACAACTTCATCATCAATACTACATTCAATCCATTCCCAATTCAGTCATCATAAAATTATGCTAATGCATGCCACAAAGATTAGTATTTAACCTACTTATACAGCTCAAATTCCACCTCAATGTATCAAAATTGCTTTGACTCACATGTATGCAAGATCATCTCAAGATCAATGAGGGAGTAAGATGAATTTCAGTAGAGACAAGAAGAAGAAAACTTAATATACCTATCTTTCTTAAGAAATTGACAAAGGTTTTGAGGTGGTAATTAACAGAATAAGGGCAAAAACTCAAAGATTTCGGTAGTGAGAGGAAAGAGAAGGAAAGAGTAGAACTGAAACATTACAAAGGAGCTGAATGTGTTGGTCATATGGTGTAGGTGTAAGGTTAGTATTAGGACACTTGTGAAGAAAATAAGCAAGACACAAGTCCATCCTTTAGGCTGCCATTTGTCACTTAGTTCCTAGGCCATTTGTCATTCAAATCCCTAAGCCATTTGTCACTTAATTCCCTAAGCTATTTGCCACTCAAATCTACTGCCATATGTCACTCATTTTATAGGCTTAGTCATCCTAAATTTTCACATGTCAACTTGTCTTCTTAATTTAAATTTTTCCTACTCTAAATGTACGTATGAATTAATCAATCTTCAAATTATGACAAATAACTCCAAATTAATAATTGAATTCCATCAATTCTTTTTATTGATAAATCAAAACACAAGACATTAGAAATGTACAATCATATCACAAATATTTAGAAACTTTCATACCTCAGAACATGTCAATTGAGCATATTTTTTTCTAAATCAACATTCATGTGTGTATATGCTCATGTTATGCATGTGAATGAAATCATATCCCAAATGTACCAATTTCATTGTAATATGATGGAATTCATATGACTAACATTTTAATCCCTCAGTAGGTTTGAAAATTGACTATTACATAATAAGCTGTCAAAGTCTCCTTAATCTAGCAACGGAAATTATGAATAAGAGTTTACTTGTTATTTCTCTTCTGTTGATGAATTCTTTGATTTCTTTCCCTTTAGATAACATGAGCCACATAATTAAGGCTAGACTTAAGTAGATTGTGTAAATTCCTATAGAAAGATAATTTGTTTCAGTCTATTCAAGAATAAAATTCTAATCGGATTTAAAGCAATATTGGTTTAGATTGTGTTCAATGCTAGCCCAAATGGAGGTTATGAATTCACATTTGATGTATAAATGGGCTATACTTTCTTCTTCAATATTGCTAATTCATAAAGAATTTTAATAGAGCCATAAATCCTATCTTTTGTGTTTAGTCTTCCTCTAGCTACTAGCCAAGTTATGAATGAGACTTTGGGCTTTAAGGATGCTTTCCATACGACATTAAACCATGATATGGCTGGGGTAGGAGGTTTAAGGGCTTTAATGCAGAGGAATTTAAGAACCCATTGGAACTTAAATTTCAAATATGCTTGTCTATGCTAGAAGAATCAGGTTGATAGTTTGTTAGATAGATCTAGAGCCTTTCAAACTCTCTACCTTAAAAATGCTATGAGTTGTTTTCAGTGGTGCTATAAACTCGAGCATGTGATGGAATTCTTGTGGATAAGGCAAAAATATCATTTCTGAGGTAAAGAGGGCTAGAGGAGGTCTAATATCAAATCAAAACCAAGCATTATTTCCATTTCCCACATGGATATTAATGAAGCTATAAACCTGATGTCTTTTCCTTAAAATCTAAATGAAGAACCAAAAATGCTCTTTCCTCTCCATGATTTGTTGTAGACAACTCTCGTTGAGATAAACCTTATTACTTCATTTGCTCTAAAAGTATTCTTTGTCCTTAAATAGTCACAAGATCCTTTTTGCGATCTGTATTGTCTAAAAAGTTGAAATAGAGGTTAAATCGAGACCGCTTCCTTTTTTGACCACAAAAGTTGTTCCCATTTAATCGTTTCACCCTTTGAAATGTCACACTTTCTAGACCAGAGAAAATCTCTAATACATTTCTCTACCTCTTTAATGATTATTTTAGGCATGAGAAGATGGGAACTCCAATGTTTGTGTAGATTATTAAGCACTATGATGATCAAATTCACTCTCCCAACTTGGTAAAGAGCTCTATTTTGCCAAGAGTTTATAACTTTTTTGTATTTCTCAATTAACTTCAAGCAATCTTGATACTTCTGTCCATTAACAGAGATAGGAACCCCTAAATAAGTGAAAGGCAAATTATGCACCCTTAGCCTAAAGATAGATTGAAGAATTTTAGAATTGTGAGTATATGAAGAGAAATATATGATACTCTTATTTAAGTTGATATTGAGGTCAAAGAGTCTACTGAAAATTCTTTGGCAACAATTTAGAAACACCATAGCCAAATGGTAAGCCTTTGGCGATGTTTTATCGAAATTGTAAAAAAGCACTTATCCTTTGGTGACTATTTAGTAATATCATCGCTAAAGGATCACGAAATGCATGACCTTAAAGTTGTCACCAAATGCTTATGTAACAAAATAACTCTCTTATTTATAATTATAAATTCACTAACTTTGACTTGATCATTTTATCACTGAACATCATATTGATATTAAATTTGAAAATTAATATCATATAGATTTATACTTTTTATTTTTCTCTTTTAAATTATGAAATTATAAACTCAAAATTAGTTAATATTATATATACATTTTATTTTTCTCTTTTTAAGTATATGATCTGACAATTTTATATGGCATCACAAAATTTTCAGATAGTTTTAACATGAAGTTTGTAATATAATGATACACGATTCTTATAGGAAAACAATAAGTAATGATATATGGTAAGTAATACAAGATTTTAATTAGAAGTGTAACAATTTTTATAGACAAAATAATGAATGAAATTTCACACCTATTCCTTCGAAAAGAAAAAGAAATAATTATTTTTTTTAATTCCAAGTTACAAGAGACTCAGTAGATAAGGTAAAGGAGTTCCCTATCTCCAGATTTCCAAAAAGGCTCCTTCCATGTTTGAAGGCATCAATTGAAATAGAAAAAGATTTTTCCCCGGTAGTTGGTTTATTGACAACCTCTTCTATTCATTGCTTTAATAAAACTACCAGAAGATACATTGAACATTTTCCCATATGCAATATGCAATAGTGAATAAGATGAACCACACGAACCATGCATTTCACCTAAGGAATAAATAGTATAAGATAATCCTTTTAATTTCTTCACAATCCTTAGAAAAAATAAATCCTTGAAGCTTGAAAAGCTAAATCAAATAGTATAAAGAACCTAAATTCAAACATATGCATACCCAATTGAATGACTCCATCATCACAACCAATAGACATAGTTTTTGCGATCGAAGACTTTTCCAAAACAAATGATTTGCCTAATCCTATACGGACCATCAAGAATTCATGTTAACAATTTTATTTTGAAAATTCAAAATAAACAAAAACAAGTCATAGATATACTCAATATAGAAGCAAAGTGTATAACTAAATAAGGAAACAAAAAAATATATATGAGGTTATACATACAATTAACAAAATATTCACAGTAAGAAAAAAGGTCACCGAAACTTAATTTGTAACTAGCCAAATATCTCTGCACAAGCGCATTTTACATTTGTCTCTCACCCTTAAAGATTATTAAAACCCAGAGCACGTGCCACTGATTAATAAGTGATTTGAAATCCTTAAGAATAGAAGACTTCTTATTTTAATGTTCATTTCACATCTGACTCGCTTCTAAGATTATTAATGGACATCAATAAGTCTGTATAACTAGTTGAATTTGAGTTTATAAGCTATTCACATAAGAAAAGAAAGTTTGTATTATACACAATATCTATACTTTTATACATTGTCTATTCCAAACATAAATCACAACCTATATAAGTACACTACCAAATCATACAACATATATCATATTACTTTTTTAGGTCTTCTATCATCAAATCTAATACAAAGATGCTTATTAATCAAGGTAAAGTTCACTACTTATCTTTGTAGCTGTGATCAATCCATGTGTTAATTTTGAACATGGGTATAAATATAATGTATTACTTCTAACTAGAAGTATCAGCAAGAGAGAACATCTTAAACCAAAATTTATAACAAACAATATAAACATTGTAAATAAAAAGAAATGCTGAGGAAATGAATTTGGAGATCTTGGATAATCATTCACGCACACAAATATCTCACTTCCCTACAAATTTGTTACAACATTCTAGAATTGTTAATTTTGTAATATGTGAATTGGGACAATTTCATATGATAAAAGTGATATGACTAAGAAACAGAAAAATATATAAACTTTATGAGCCTCTAAAAAAGAATATGAATCTACGCCATCATCACCAATAGTGGTAGTGTTAAAGGAAAAATCTTTAACAGTTAATTCAATCCTTATAAGATGAAGTATAAGCAAAAATTAGGGAAGTGAATAGAGTTGAACAATAACCTAGAAAAGGAAGAAGATGAAGAAGAAGACGACAGAGAGTGAAGGGTGGGTGTTTGGATAAGGCCTAGGTTGATACTGGTGTTGTTGTTACCTATTGAAGGTGAAGAAAGGCAAGAGTAGGTTTTGGGGGTGATATTAAATGTATTTCCAAGTAAACGCTCTTGAACCTTCAAGTTCATCTAGATTGTTGATGTAAATCCTAATGGAATTGTCTAGAATGTCATTTTTGCTAAAAAAAAAGGCCCTATTTTTGCCCCCTAATTGTTTACATTCTCTATCTAAACAATTTATGTCCTATCTTTGGGTAATTAGATTTTCAATTTCATAAAACGACGTAGTTTTGACTTCACCTTTGTTGACGAATATAAAAATCATTGTCAAACCCTTTTTCAATATATTACACTCTATATATTACATAAATTATATATAATATAAAATTTCTATATAACAATATATAATTTATATATAACAAATATAGAATTATGATTAAATATAATAATATGATAACTAAGATATGAGAAAATTTATTTATAATATATACTTCAAAAATCATTATATTAATTACAGTTAATATCTATACATTCATAATCATTATATTAATTACCATATATAATTATATTAATTAAAATATAATTAAAAAATAATTGCAATATAAAAAATAGAAATCAATCTTAAATTGTTGACAATAATTCTAAGTCTAAAAATAAATTTATCTAGGCTAACTCTTCAATATGTTTCTTGCTAGAAGTACAATAATGTCATTTCAAAATTTTATAAAAAATAAACAAAAAATTAATTAATATTGCATAGATTTATACATTTATTTTTCTCCTTTAATATATTTGATTTGGCAATTTTATGTCATGCCACAAAACTCTTTTTATTATATATAAATTCTATGCTATTTTATAGGATTTCTATATTACATAAAATTATTGTCATTGTCGTCTCCAATTATTCGTCCATCCAGGTTAGTCGTTGCCTTTGCCTACTATTTTTCTGTTCTACTTTCATTCTTTGAGTTTTTGTGCTCTTCGTATTTTGTAGCTTTCATTATATGGGTTTTGTGATAAGCTTTCATTCTTTATGTTTTGATTATGATTTGCTTCATTATGATGTTTATAAGATAATGAATTACGTTTGTCTTTTGTTCTAGAATGGGTTGAATTTTTTTAGATGACTTAGCATGCTTGTTTGAGGATAGCCTATCCAGTGTTCGATGAAAGTTTTGTTAGAGAAGTCCTACTTTTTTTGAATTGTTTGTGACAAATTTATGGGGTTATGGATGAGAGGAATCCATGTTTGAGTAAAGAAATTAAGAAATAAGGAGTTCAATGTCTTCTAATATCAAAGAAATTAAAACCTACAAGGTACATGTTAAAAAATCAAGAGATGTAGTATTAAAAATAAAGGTAGGCTAATTAAACTTCTCCTTATTATGTTAAGCTTAGAGAATGCAAGGTAAGGGCATAACATTCTCTTAGTAACTAATGAGTTCCTAGAACTCTTACCTTTTTATATGATATAAAATTTATGTTAACATATATGCTTTATTATTTAAGATTTGTAGAATATGGTAACTTGATAGAATGAGTGAATGTATGTTTTACTAACTTGAATTTATATCAAATTGGGATTACAATTTGAGATAATTTTACATAATTTTTATCTTTGATAAAGGGGTATATAGGGCTTGATTTGGTTGTAGCTTATTTTGAGCTAGGGAGCATTAAGCTTACTTAGTTGCCAATTCTTTTGGAATTTTAAGGGTATCGTGCTTGCTCATGACTTCAGAACAGTCAGCTATGTTAGAAACAATTTTTAGTTAAGATTTAAATGCACTAGGCTTTGTCGATATTTGACAGTGTTAAACTCATTCAAGTATACTTTTGGAATGACATATAGTTGGCATATTTATTTCTCTTAAATTTGAATTCGAAATGATGCTTTTTGGGAGTATTTGATTGCTATCCTCATTTCTTATGCAACAAATGTAAACATAAGATTTACAAGAAAAAAAAAGTGAGGGGTTTACTTATCAGGAATCATTATTGGTTGTATATCCCTCATTTCACACTAGATTTTTTTTAGTTATTTTTATTGTCTTCTCATTATTGGTTGTATGTCCCTCATTTCACACTAGTTTTTTTCTACTTATTTTTTATTGTCTTCTTTGTTTAGATTCATAGTTTGCTTTTTAATGCCTGAGCTTTTTGTTATCCTTAGTTTCTTTCCTTTATGACAGGGAGAATATTCTTAATGTTTTGTTATAAAGCTTTTGAACATGAGCTTATTATCTAGAAGTCTCTTATAAGTTTCGGAGTTATAGGGATAGAATTTGAAAATAATAGGAATAGGTCCTTAAATATAACATGTTTAATATGTTGAAGTTTTTGCTTTAAGTTTAAAATATGATATTTTGTGAAGTAGGTTCACCAACGCAAATATAATATAAGAGAAGAAAAACAAACATAAATTTTATTAAGATTACAATATATCCAATCATCGTAAACATGTAATAAGAATCTCATACTTAATGATTCAATTTATGTTTATATGATGATTGGATGTATCGTAGTGTTAATAAAATTTATATCTATTTTTATAGTTGTCTAATATCATGGAACCTAGTAGAGATAAAACAAATAAGGTGGCAGGTATCAAAATTGTAGAATAGAGGGATGTGTAACTTCAATTAGATGAATCAATTCCTAGCCAACAACATTCAAACTTAGTCACTAAAACCTCATTTTTCCTTAAACAGTAATCAATCAACTAGTGTAGAAGGATTTGCAAGTTTTTTAATCTTTAACACCTATGAATAGACTTATGATCAAATATATATTTATATGTTTAATGCGTATTTTCTTATCGTTATTGATTTGTTGTCAGGTTCCGATGCCAATATTAAAAAAAGATGTAGAGGTATAACTAGAGGTTGTGAATTATAATGAATGAATATTGCAATGAATAGCAAGTTGTTAATACATATTAATACTTCACAAGGTCGTCCAGTAGACAATATCCAATCTGCAAAATTGTCAAGTGACTTATGGATTATTGCAAGAATATAATTACATTGTTTGAAGCATGTTAAGGACTTGAAAGAAGACAACTTTCTTGAAAATGCTCTGGATAAATTTGTGGTAAATTTTCAATTTATTTAACTATATGCAATATTGTTTCACTTATTTTAAGATTAATTATACTTTCGCTTGTTATTTATATATGAAATTGAACGTTGTCAATATTGAGAACCCTGATGTTTCAAATTATGTGACTTTATTGATGAAAAAAAGGACTAAGGATGGTCGTTATAGGTTACATCAGTTTTATAAATATTTTCTTTCTGATGTGGAGGCAAGGTGCTTAGTAGGCCTCTCAAAGTTTAGTTTTATTTTTGTTCCCTTCATATTTGCTTCCATTAATCTTATTAGCTACTTGATCTTTTTTTTCTTTATTTTGGAAAAATATGAGGAGGCAAAGGGCAATAGAGGAAAAATAAAACACCTCACAATCAAGAGTCCAAATCATTTGTAGTTGTTCGAAATGAATATGTAAGATCTTTGTTTACAAGTTATAATTATATCAATAAACATTATATTATTTATTATACCTTGTATTTTTCTTTCATAAAATAAAGAGAGAAGGAACTACTTGAATAAGAGTGTGATAAGATCACATTATACAAAGTCACTCACTCTAAGGAAGGTCAAGGGTGGATGTCAGAAGAAGTGAAAAATAACTATGTAAGTATAAAAATTTATTTAAATTTTAAGTTTATTTATTTATATAGTACTAACTAATAATATTTGCATTGAATATTGTTTTTGTTTTCTTAATTTTAGAATAAGATGCATGAGTTAATACATAAATCGATGTATGAGGGCAATGAGGTCGATGTAGAAGACATTTACAATATCGTATTTGGTACATGTTTTGGTTATATCAACAGTATTGGCTTTGGCCCTAAGCCAAATGTTTCAACCGCATAAAAATCCACATACTTTCAACGTCGTGAAGAGGAAAACAAAACACTTAAGGTTTAAGCACAACATACTCAAAAAAGATGCTCAAGCATGATAAATACCTCGAAAAAATAATTGGACCAGATTATCAAAGCAATGAAGATGAAAGTGAATGTTATTAATAATATCTCTTATACTTTTCTCTTTTAATTCATTTTTATTATAATTTAAAATTAATACTTTTTCTCGAATTACAGATTGAAAAGGATTGAGTGATTTGTATCATAATTTGTAAACTAGTATATGTATTTACTGTTTTAAATATAAAAATTGTCGAAGTTGTAATTAAAATCTTGTATACGAAGAAATGTAATGATATTTTATTTTATTTATATACAATGCTTCAAATTATAAATTATTTTTGTATAATTTTTATAATAAATTATCGAAAAAATATATGAAAACATTATATACAATAATATGGATTAAAAATGTAAGAAATAATTTATTCCAACATGGCATAACCTTTCGCTAAAATTGAGATAAAAAAATTTGTCTAAATTTTACAAAACATAACTAAAAACATTTAGCTACGTTTTAAGAAATGTAGCTAAAAACTTTTTCATACGTTTCTAGAAGCATAGCTAAAAACATTTGAAACTTAGCCAAAAATAGTTTTTAGCTAAGAAAAAAGAGTGTAGCCAAACTTATTGGCGACAATTTCTCCAATCATCACTGAAGTTTTTCACAACGAAAGTAAGTGTTAACAAAAACTTTTAAAAACAATTTCTACAAAACATTGCCTATAGTTTTTAACTATAAAGATTTTGTGACTTTTTGTGCGACAAAACTAAATCATCACTAATCCCTATTAGTGACAATTTCAATACTTTTAGCTACAATTTTTTTCATAGCTAAAGGCCAACTTTACTATAGTGGGTGTCTATAATAAACAAACTAAAAGTTCATTTGCTTTAAATAAGTTTTGAAGAGCCACTGGTTGTCTTCAATTAGTACATATTGAATTGTGTGGATCAATAAGTCTTAAATCGTATGGTAGCAGTCAATGTTTTGTTATTTACTAATAATTATAACTGCATGAGTTGAGTTTCTCAAAATATGAGTAAGAAAAAAATTGATAATTTAAAGAAATTCAAGGTATTTGTGGAAAAGGAGAGTGGATGCTTTATAAAAGTTCATTGTTTAGATAATTGTGGTCAATTTACTTATAATAAATTTAATTTTTTATGAGAAGATGGAATCTTCAGCGAGTTGACCACACTTTACGTACCAAAACAAAATGAGGTGGTTAAGAGAAATGATTGAATAGTGATCGAAATAGTAAAGAGCAAAAGCAAGCAATCTTCCTAATAAGTTATAGGAAGAAGGTGTAGCTAAGGTAGTACGTTTGCTAAATATTCACCCTAAAAAGTCGTTCTTAATTAAACATCATATGAAGCTTGAAAGGTGAAAGCTATAGGTAAGCCATTTAATGGTCTTTGGCTATATAATTTGCGCTTTAGTAAAATCATCGTCTCACCACAGATTTGATAAAATACCATTAAAAAATGCATTTTTGTTAGTTAAAATGTTCAATCTTAGGTCTTTGGCTATATAATTTACACTTGAGTAAAGTCATCATCTCATCGCAGACTTGATAAATATCATTAAGAAATGCAATTTTGTTAGTTACAATGTTCAATCTAAGGCATATGTGTTATATAATCCTGTGAGTGACAAAGTGCTTATAAGTAGATATGTGATATTTAATAAGATAAACATTGGATTTAGAGCACTTGTAAATGTATTGCAGCCAATTTTTTGCTAATTGATAAGGTTCTTCAAACTAATGTAACTGAAATTTCACAATCAACTTAACTTTTTGTCCTCTTCGCCAGGCAACAACTCATCTACTCCAAAAGTATTCTTTCTTTAAGTTCTTTTAATGAGAATCTTCAAGAAATGTTAGGCCCTTAGAAGAGATATAACCCTTATAGTTTTGGTCCATAAATGTTTTTATTCCACCTACTATGATGAAGGTGCAAAAAGTCGAGAATGGAAAAATGCAACAGAAAAAGAAATGTCAGTCATTCACAAAAAAAGAGATAATAAATTTAGTAAACTTACTTGAAAGGAAGAATGCTATTAGACTTAAATGAGTGTTCTAAACAAGGTGCCATATTAATGGTAGTGTACAAAAGAACAAAGCTTGCTTAATGGTGAAAGGATATTGATTTTGAAGAGACATTTTTTTTCCAATTGCCCACTTTGAAATAGTAAGAATTTTCTTAGCTTTACCTGCTCAATTTCAATGATCTGTGAACCAATTTGATGTTAAATTCCCTTTTTAAATGATAAAATGGAAGAAGATGTTTATGTTACTCAACATGAAGGCTTTATTATGAGTGGTGAAGAGATGAAAGTGAGCATGTTGAAGAACCCTTTATATAGCCTAAAGTAAGTTCTATGACATAGTACAACAAGATTAATTCTTCTTTTTCAGGAAAACGAGTTTGAAAGCAAAAAAGTTGAGCTAACTCTTTAAGTGGAGAAGCAATTAATGTAAATATGAATTTTTGGTGGTGTGATTTTATGTTGATGACATCATATGTCTATAGGGTTTTCTAAATCTTTGATTGTTGAATTTGATTCTAGCATGATAAAATTTGGTATGTTATGCTTAAGTTTACTACATTATTTTTTTATACTTAAGGTGAAACAAGGTAAGGATGAAAGTTTTATTTTTCAAAGAAATTATGCAATTGAATTATTTATAAGTTATATATATTCTACCACAGTTGCTTAAAACTAAATCTATCGGTTGCTTATTAGAAAACAATTGAATCAACAACTGTAAATTTTTCATATTATAATCACAAGCAGAAAAATTAAATATGCAACAAATAAATCGATAAACACAATTTGTTAACGTAGTTCAGTACATATGGCCAACGTCTACAAGATCCTCACCCATATTAATCAACTTTTACTCAAGTACAATAGTTTTACCCAAGACTTTACTAAGTCGACACCACTTATCCCTTAACACTACCTACTCGTACATACACCCTGTGAAAATATTTCACTCCCAATAGTACGACCACCTTGTGCTAACTTCATCAAAATATTTTTGCAACAATAAACGATAATAAAGATGAAAATAGTTCCTTAAGTAATTAAATCAATAATAACATAAACAAAGAAACACTTGAGTCAAAAAAAAATTCCCCTATATATACAACCTTGTTAAATCAAAATCATGGGAAATTGTCCAACAAAAATTTACTGCTAACCTTTTTCTTAGTCACCGAAGAAAACCATGGACAACGACCATAATAACCATCATAAGAACATGTAATTAGTCACCAAAGAAACTCACAAATAGTAGCCATAAAAACCATTATAAGAACATGTAATTGATCACCCAAGCACACCAGAAGTGCAATTGCTCAAATCAATAGATGGATGGCATGTTTTTTACAAACAAAACCTTGTAATCAATCACTGCAACCCCACACACACAACAGTCCCACCAATTCTCACAAGTACCTCAAACCCATGACTACTATAATCATAATCTCACGAAACATGGACTACCAAAATCATAATAAATCATTGAAGCATACCAACAAAAATGCAATCACACAAATCATCAACTAAATGTGTAATTGGTCATCAAAGCACGTAAAACACAGCTGCAATTATAGATAAATAGATCATGTAATTATTCACCCAAGTATAAAGAAAACACAACTATTATATATTTATCAATCAGCTACTTGTTTTTTGATGTAAAATCAATAGATCAAATTATGCAATTATTCACGCATATGTAAAAAAATGTAGCAGTAAGCAATCAATCAATCTACGATGAATCTCATCCATGTTTATCTTCAATTAATCATATCTTCAATTAATTTCTGAAGAACACCAAGCAGTGGTGATTCTAAAGTCCCTACCACAGGAGTATAATGCATTCAGAATGGTGGTTCCCTACCACGAGAGTATAATGCATTCAGAAAGGTGGTTAAGTATGCTAGTGGTGATACTCTAATATAAAGAGGGTTCTTGACTTTTTGATGGAAGAAGTGATAGGTAATAATCACTTTAAAAAAGAACCAAAAGTGATGTTATTAGACAATAGATCCGAGAACAAATCAGCACAAAATGGCTCAAAAAAAGGTGGGCAAAAAACTAAAGGAAAGGGCAAATAGAGGAAAAAAATATTATAACAATAAAAAGAGCAAAGCCAAAGGTAAGAAATGTTTTTACTGGCCATTTTGTTAGAGATTGCAGGAAGAAAAAGAAGGATAAAGAAGCAAAGAAGGTAGATGTAGGAAATGTTGAAAGACGTGAAAAATCTAGTGGAGATGAGATTCTTGCATTAACAGCTGAAGTAAATGAATTGACAACAGACTAGATTCTAGATTCAAGTTGTACAATGCATGTTACTCCCCATAGGGAGTGGTTCTCTACTTTTGAGAACTTGTCAGCCAAAGTAAGGATGGTTGATGCAGGGAAGCAAGATATCAAAGGCATTGGGAATGTTTCCCTCAAGAAGCAGGATGGAAAGAGAAGGACATTGAGCAATGTGAGATATGTTGTTGGACCCCGATTTTTTAGTAAAAATCATAAATATGCAAGAGTGGATGAGTTGATTGAAATTAAGTTGAAAATCAAGAAATAAAGAGAGAAAGTGTGAAAATATGAAAAATTGTGAA
>JANZLD010591737.1:0-13599 GCA_026413575.1 Erythroxylum carthagenense
TCACCAAGTTCCTCTCTTGATTTTGCATAATATCTCATATGTATCACCATAATTCATACTAAGGGTTTCTCAACTCATCATCCTTACATGATTCACATTCCAATATTATAATCATCTATAACACAAGTCACATACAAAAAACTCATTTCATTTCATTTATTAATTCTAAATTTTCGCTTCAAGGTTCGAGGTCTAACAGATAGCCACAATGGTTATACCTTAATTAGAAATTGAGATAGATGAATACTATACCATAAAAGTTATGGTTCTGATGAATATTCTTTTCCTACAATTGTTTTGACACCATTGGTTGAAAGGAATTCAAGTAGATTTTCATTTCTGAACTTAAATGATGTCGCGCTTGTATTTGTCAGCCTTGCTACCACTCCTCTAGTGATCAATAGATTTGCTTCACCTGATAACCATGATTCATATCCTTTTGTTTTGATCACAATTTCCATTTGCTTGTAGAAATCAGTGATAGTCATCATTTGCTCTGGCAGGAAATAGACTAACTCCGTTCCATTTGATAACATATCTATATATATATTGCATGACTAATGATTAACTTCAAATGAAAATAGTAATTGATTTTAAATTAAATTGTACAATTTATTCATCATTGTGTAATTAGATATGAATTATTAAAATAGATACATGCCTGTATTTCATAACTTGATTTTAAATGCCTATTTATACTTAGAAATAAATGAAGATATTTATATATGAAAAATATTATATATTATGCATGCTATGGTTGTATGAATTGAATTGAATGAGAAATGAAATTGCTTGAACACAACTAAGCCTATAGCTTAGTGTGTGGATTTTCTTTTCACGTGTAGATTTTGAAAATAGTTAGAAGAAAGCTATGGTGGATCTACTACAAGACAAGAGTCACATAGAAGATCTCAAAAGAATTGGAAGTGGATATACTACAAATTTTTATTTTGTTTTTCGTTATGACATGTTCACATAAAAAAGGGAAGGATCTTACAAGATTTTATGGTGAATTATATATGAATAAATGAAAGCTATGTATGAAATCTGGTTTAGATGTATTGAAATGTATTGGAGGATGGGTAAATTATTTTGTCAAGCAGTTTGACATGGAGACGGATAGTTTATTAACATGCATGAGAAGTGTATTAAAGCTTCTTGTAGGAGGTTTTAAGTACATATAGAGGAATCTCCGTATAATTTTTTATAAAGTGAATAGTAATTGCTAGATTAATAAGGTTTTAAATAGAAAGTGTTGTAGTTTGAAATATTATGTATTTAAGAATATGATAACATTCAGTATACTGATTCCATTATTGTGTATAGGTTCGAGCCAGATGTAACTAAGAAAATTTTGGAGACATTGTAATAGTTAAAATTTGAAATGTAAATTTTTTCTCTTTTTGTAACTACATGAAGCATGTTGTCTTGAAAGAATAAAGAAACCATTAAGTGTGTAAGTAGGATATTATGTTAATGATGATTTATTTAGAAACTTCGGTGTTATGGAGGTAATGAAAAGGAATTTAAGGAACTGATGACTCCTAATTTGTTAAATTTATTGTTGCAGTGAAAATAATTAATAGGGAGATTCGGAGAAGGATTTTGCTTCTTCTTAGGCTCTCTTCCCTTACAAGCAATATGGCAGAAGATTTAATACCATAAATATCTAAACATAGGTCATATGTCACACACAACAAATAAGTAGATCAAAATGATTACTGCATTCTTAAATATCTAAACCTGGATCAAATTTTAGAAAACTATGCATATGTGAAGAAGATGATAAAATGAGGACAATAATAAAATTCCAAGTTGATAAAATGAGGAAAAGACCAAAATTCGAAGATGATAATGAAGACAAGACCAAAATTCCAATATGATAAAATGAGGACAAGACCAAAAGGTAGAGCTACCAATTTTATATTACTAAGCAAAGCACAACCAACAATTTTACAATATAACACTTATACAATAATGTCAACTTATGAAAAAAGAACCAATATTCAAATTATCAATCAAACCATATGCAAATACTCAATTAAACTATATTCAAATTGTGAACTAAATCATGTCAAAATTGTCAAGTAAATGATAATTAATACATATCCAAAACTAATACATAACCAAAAGTTGATATCCAAATTCTCAATCATCAATAACTTGGAATTTTCTAGGAGCAAATCTTTTAATCCTCAATTTGATCCTCCTCCTAGTTTAAGTTGTACTGACAGTTGTATTTTGGGAAGCTTAATTCATTGTCGTATTATTAGTTAGAGGTTCTAGCACTTAACATTGACTTTCACCCATCTATGAAGAATAAAAAATAAAAAGCTAGATATTAGCATTTCCCTTATAATTACATATAAGTAGTGTAATTATGTATTTAAATGACTAATCGTAAAATAAGTATTCCTACTATCTTCCCCAAATGTCACTCCATATCCTCTAGTTTCCTATATAATCAAAAGAAATTGTAATGTTATATAAGTTAGATAAACTAACTTGAAATTAAATGTGAATATTCATTAACCACTCTTTTCTCTCTTCTTAAGATAGAAAATGTAGTATTTGAGCCTATAAATACTTATTGTGTCGGTCTTGGACTTGGAAGGATACCAAAACTGAATGAAGGGGCTTCAGTTTTTGGTGTCCTTACTCTTTTTCAATGCATTATACATGTTGATACACTTTGTGAAGAATAAATTAACATTTTATCCATAACTGAAATGAAAAGAAAAAAATTAATAATAACTACCTTAACAATTTTAGGTTGCCTAAAGGTTAACCCTTATTTTTGTATGCTCTTATATTGTAACCAATTTCATAATAATGATGGCATCTGATAGGTACTCTAAGCTCAATTTGTTGGGATTTCGTGGTTTTTCAGTCTTACCCCTTTTTCTTGCATTTTTAGGTCTTCCAGGCATCTGTTTGATTAATGGAGCTAATATTGGCTAAATATTTTCAATCTTTAGCTAAAATTTAGGACCATTCATGGGTTTCATAGCATACTAGTAACTCTTTAAATAATAATCATACTTGTAATATTGATTAACATAAGCATCGATATCATTCCTCTGATATGATATACAAGCTACAACATACTTACATTGAATGCCTGTTAAATCACATAGTCTATATTGGCAAGTTCGTGCTTGTAAATCAACAATGAACTTGTCCACAAAAGATGGGACTTTAAACTTCAAATTCCTATTTGTCTTAGTCATATAATGCCTCACCTGATTTTGCAACCTCTATTTTCTTCCTTACTCTTGGTCATATATCATTAATAGATTTTAGAATCATGTTCCTTTTTTATATATCTGAGTCATTAAAGAAACTTGAATGTCTTCTAACATATTAATTGAGCTTTTCCTACGAGCTTCACAAATGAATCCATTAAATGTCTATGATATATTACTGTGAACTATGTTGTACTTTAGTCTTATGCTAACAAATGTCTTCATAAAAGTCTTTGGTTTCCTAATTTTGAAATTATCATAAGCCTTCAGTGAAATACTCTTCAACTGCTCCATTACCTCATCAAATTTGAATTTGATTGTGCAACTCGCCATTTGTTAAAATAAACTACTATATGTGTGGCCTTTATAAACACTTAACCATTTTGCATAGACATCTTAAAACATTTTCTATGCTTAGCTTTTCAAAACATATTCTTTAATGCATCCATTACCTATAATAAAAAAGGTAACATAAATTGAAGAACTTAAATCACATTAAGAAATGAACATTATAGATATTTAAAGTTTACCTTCTGCTGATTGCTAATAGAAGTCCATACATTCCCACTTATGTCTAGATCTTCTCAAATAATGCTAAAACACCAATGCCATGATTGGTAATTTTCTCCCTTAACCATCACCCAAGATATAGGAAACATCTTATTGTTTCCATCACGACCTATTGCAGCTAACAAAGCATCTCCAAGGAATGTCTTCAAAAAACATCCATCTAACCTATTTATTTTCATGCATCTAATGAGAAAACCATACTTCAAAGCAATAATTTTGAACATTGGTTTTTTGGACTATTCATCAAGTTCAGTTTAAATAATATATTGCAAATTTTTGTCAGCTCGCCATAACTCTTATCCATACAATCATTGATAAATGATTAATTGACTACATTTATATAGCTATATTTAATATGTTTTTCTTATTATTTGATAATCTTATAACATTTGTGGTCCTTATTCTGCTTCAAGTGTATTTTTAGGTCATAATTGCCTTCATAGATTAAGAGGAGAAGCATTTGAGTGAAATTGTGGCATGTAATGGAATAATTGAAGCATCTAGGACTTACACGGTTATGTACAATGATTATGTTAGTCACTGTAAACATATGGAGCTTTAAAGACACTATTTCTGCTAATGTAAAGTTACACGATTGTGTATGTTGGCTTACACAGTTGTGTATATGCTTGTGTAAGTCTTATGATTGTGTAAAGTTGTGATTGGAGCTTTTTGAACATACATGATCACCTATATGTTCGTGTAACTGATCGTGTATGCTACAAAAAACATGGTTTTTGCTATAAAAGGACATTATGAAGGCTACAACAAAAAGTGTTAGATGTGAGAGTCGTGTGAGATACCAAAATAAGAAAGAAAACATCAAAAAGAAGGGTTGCCTATCACAAATAAAAAGATCAAGAGATAAAACATCAAGATCGACTCCAGTTTTCTAGATTTTTTAGATCAAGGCTTCAAGCTAATTTTGTTCTATTCTCTATATTCTATTTCATTGCCTTGTATGCTAAATATGAATAGTTATGTTTTGAACATGATTATGGTTGCTAAATCTATTTTAAGGTTTATTTTTGAACTATTTTATATGACTTTTACCTTGTTGAATTTAATATATTAATGATTTGTGATATTTATTGTGCTCATACTTGATTTGAATTGTGAGATTGAATCAAGGTATTTATGTTAAGTTATGTAATAAGAGTTGGCACCTTAATAGATTTACAATATTAGGTTAATAAGTAATTACAGAAATATCTTAATTGTGAGTTAATTATCCGTGGGATTGCTTCAAATCTAATTGAGTATTTAGGAGTAGTTTTAAGAAATCAAGAGATTGCAAATCCACTTTTATCTATTTCAATTAAGATTACTTGATTAGATCTCGAGAGGGGGTAACCAAAACCTTTAGACATCTAGAATAAAGCATAGTTGAATTCAAAAGATGAAAGGAAGACACAACAAGAATAAAATAATCCATAAGTTTTCACTATTGATGACTTCAATTTCATTGTTATCTTTTATTTGTTCAATTATTACACTTTGTTAGTTTATTTATTATTTAAATTAATTTAATCATTTGTTACCTTAATCAAAGTGTGATTCAAATTATTAGGTGACTATATCCAGTCCTCATGGGATGGATCTCTTTTACACTATAAGTTACGATTTGTAGACTTGCAGTATTGAAAATTTTCTATCTAAAATTATCAATAAGTTTTAGTGCCTTTAATAGGGATTGTAATTTTAGCATATTATCTAATTTGAATTATTTTGATTTAAGAAATTTGATACTTTTTTTATTATGTGATTGCACGTGCATGAACATAGGATCCTCAAGGAATAATTGAATAATATGAATTTTAAATGTATGGGTGTGAATTTTAAATTTGCATTGTGATAGTTTATTTACATGGTGTTAGCTTTTGATTGTGTTGGTATTGTGCATATTTTTGTTGCATAATGTTGTATTGTGTGAATGTGTTAATGGCATGAATTGAATGGAATTGGCTTAGCTTTGAACACAATCATTTAAATTGTAAAGGTGAAGTTTGAGTTTTAGATGTCTTTATTATGAATATGCATGTTAATTAGGCTATAACATCTATTATTTCATTTTATCACATTGTTTTGGATGCACTTATAATTACATTCATTTAAATTTATAGGCATCATTATTAACCTTTTCATAGGAGTCATTAACTAAGAAGAAATGAGATAGGCTAAGAAATTGTAAAAAAAATTGTGTTTTAAATAATATTCCTATTTTGCTATCCATTTTTAAGAAAACTGGGTTAATAATATAGTTGGTAGCTAGTTAAAAGTTGTGATATAACTGAGTAATCAGGAGCATTCATGACAAAATGTTTGTCTTTACATCAAAAGGTTATAATGATACTCCAACCAACCTAAATTTAAAAAAAAAATCTAGTTAAGTAACAAGATGTTTGCCTTCACATCAAAAGACTGGGTGATTGTTAGAGAAAATCTAAAAGGATGGTGCTTGTAATAAAATTAAACCTACTAATTTTTTAAAATAGCAAGAATTTTAATGAAATCATAATACTAGTTTACTTCTTTAATTGATTAATAATAATGAGTACATACTTACAAGTGTCATAAGTGCAAAAATAGGGTATCAATTTTTTGATTGATATGTATATTCAAATCAAAGCACTTTAACATGAATGTAATAAGTTAGTGTATTGGAACTTTTTGATTGGTTAATGTTTGAGGTTAAATTAATTCCATGAGATTTGATGCCATTGAACCATTTTTTAATGTTGCATGATTATGTGTTTTCTTTTTGTTTTGTTTTGCTTGAGGACAAACAAAGATTTACACGTGAGGATGCTTGAAAAATAATTAATTGACTACTTTTATATACCCATATTTAATGTGTTTTACTTATTATTTGAGAATCTTTTGGTATTTGTGGTATTTATTCTGTTTCAAGTGTGTTTTTAGGTGATAACTGCCTTCATAAACCAAAAGGACAAGAATTTGGGTAAACTAGTGGCATAGACTAAAAGAATTGAAGCAACCTGGGACTTACACTGTTGGACCCTGAACTTTTCTTGAAAGTTAGAACTATTAAATGAGAAATTTTGGTGATTATTCATGTATAAAGAAAATAAGAATTCTTGAATTTGAAATTAAGTAGAAAAGATAGTTATGTACAAGATGGGTTATATGTGAAATATTGGAAGTTATAAGTTGAAACATAATCACTAAGTACGCTTCGATATTTTAGCCATAAATTTTTCTCTAGTTATCCAAATGAGATTATTCTTGATTTGGATTAAACTAGAAAATAGGGCTACAACTTATCTGATGAAATAGAGTTCTAATTTGGTCTCGAAGAATTTCAATTTTTGTATAGAAGTGGAGCACAGAATATTGTTTCAGTATAAGAGTAGTTCGGAAATGTTTGGGTATGAATTTTGGATTTTCGAACCAAATTGAATGATTTTGGTGTCATTAAAAAATTAAGACAATGGGGAACATTTTTCTAGAAGGAAGTGCTATCAAATTCCTTCAATTACATGATTAGAAAAAGGTCTTGAGTTTTGTAAGGAGTTAAGCATGATTTAAATAATTTTGAGGCTTTGCTAGATTAATTATTTTATTTGGAGTTCATTATTATGCTAATGTTGGTAGGATTTTAAAATATGGTTTAGTTGAATTAAGAAGTAAGAGTATGTATGTATGTATGAGGGCTTTTTGGGAAGATCACTTAAGCAATTAAGTTATAAGGCATATAAGTGAGGGCAAAATGGGCATTGTTCAATCATTAATGGTATAAAAGGGAGAAGAAAAGAGTGGGCTTGCATTTAGAAGAAGCAAAAATGTGAATTAGAAAGAGAGAGAAGAGAGAAGCATGAAAATGAGAGAAAGAGGAGAGAAAAAGAAGAAAAGCTAGGGTTTCTCCATTTCTTGGTTTTCAAGAGGGATTTTGAAGTTTATTCAAGAAGGAAAAAGGAAGAAGAGGAAGAGAGCTCTCATTCAAGCCATCAAACTCTTCATTTGGAGAAGATTTAAGGTAAGGATGGATTTTGATCTTTTGATGTTTGAGATGGTTTTGGTTTATATAGCTTAAGAAATGTTTGGGTTTAAGAATTCTATAATCAATTTTATTGAATATGTTCTTAGGGTTCTCCAATTGGAATGCCTATTGATTTGGTGATTATGACTTACGATAAAAGAAATCAAGGAAGGAAAGAGGAACAAGGGAAGAGGAAATCTTTGAGCAAGATTATGAGCAAGGACATAATATGGGTTTCATGTTTATAATTAGATAATGAGCTATTATATTTTCTTTTCAGTCAAAAGAATAAAATGATTTCTCATTGCTTTATCATTGTGGCAATTGCTGCTTTTGAATGATTTGTGAAATTGCTATATGCTTTGGTGTATGAATTTTGGATGATGAATTGTGATATGGAAATAGATTTTGAAAAGACTTTATGTTTATGAAATTGAGTTTCGAAGATGCATATGAAATATTTCATGCTTATGAAAGACAAGATTTCAAAATGTGCCATTTGGGCAAATGGTTTGCAGGTTATGAGATGCATGATTATGTGGGTTTGTGGTGGTCCCATAAGTATGTCAAGTGAATTTATCTAAAGGCTTCTCCCACCTGCCTGTTAATGGCATGGAGCACCCTCGCAGACTCCCATAAGTTTACGATTACACAAAACCATTATGTGGGATTGCATTAGTACGTTCTGTTCACGGCTACACAGGACCCTTAGGGGAAATGTGTAGTACGTTCTATTTTGGATCTACCAAAACCATTTCTGATGTGCTTATGTGTTTATGAATTGTGAACAAGTTGAACAATTCACGACTTGTGTTATTGTGATTTTGATTACATGATAAGAATTTTGAAAAACTTATGTTTTACGATTCAATAAGAAATTTATATGAGAATGAACTTTTTGAACGGTTTTGCTTATTATTCGTTATAAGCATGTTACCCACGAGTTTTTAAGCTCAACCCTACTCTCTTTCCCCTATTCAGGTGATAAGCAAAAGATCAAGTGAAAGTGAATCAAGGCATAAATCTAAATTTGCATGTTTTGTGTTGTTTTGGAGTGATTTATGTAAAACAAAGCTGTAATTGCATTCTGAGCAATTGTTATTCAAGTGCATTCTGAGCAATTGTTATTCAAGTGCCATGTGTAATTTGGAGATTTTGGAATATTAACGTAATATGGCTTGGAACGCTATTAAAGTTTGTAAAGCTCTTAATTTGGGTTAAATGAACCGATGATGGCTAGTGAGGGTTAAATGAAATAACTCTGTAGGTTAATATGCTCACGTTTTTGAATGGTCTCTGAATGTTGGGCTCCAAAAAAACAGGATCCAACATTGTTTTGGTATCAGAGTAAGAAAAGGAATTGATAGTGGTTTAAGAGTTGGGTTCTGGAAACGGTGCCCAACATCTTGTGGTATCAAAGCAAGAGTTGGGTTCCAGAACTAGTACCTAATATGGCCCACCTATCTCTCAAATAATACTATTTTTAGCTGAGCTGGGTTTTACATTCTAGCTCTAGAACCTCTCAGAATATCTAGCTCTGGTTCTTCATTTCCCATCTCAGATGGCAGTGGCTTTGGTTGGGTGGTTGCTTCACTATAAGTGGCTCTGCTCTAAGAATGGGTAATGGACATAAAACTATCCATTCTGGCTCTATATTTGTTCGAATAAAATGCTTAGCTAATTCTATACGTCTAACTAAAAAATCCTTTCTTCTTTTAACTTTTTGATGTTCCCATTCATTTCTTGTAAGCCTTTCGTCTCCTAATTCTTTCCATTCTACCTGCAAATTGAAGAATGAGGAAGAGTTCCCAGTTTTGCAGAGTTTGGATCCATTTTTTATTATTTCTCTTTTATAATTTATTCTAATTGGAATCCTTAAACTTAAATGGGATCTATGGAATTCTAGGGATGCTTGTACCTATTTTTACTCTTATATTAGGTGTTGCAATAGGTATAATAGAAATTGTGGGTTATATTTATAATAGTAACGTGACATAACTGTCAAGGTGAATTCAAGACCTCCAGAGTGGGCTCTGCCACCCAAATTAAAACTATGAAACAAGTAACTGGTAAATTAAAATTGGAATTGGCCCAATTTGCAAAAGGCGTATAATGAAATTCTTTGATTGATTTTTCCAAAGAAATAGTTTGTTTTATTTTACTGATGAGGACAACAACCAATTAATACTAAACAATTAATCCTACTATAACAAATAGAAAAATAAAATAAAATAACATAAAAGGGCCTTTTTGATTGAATTCTTGAATAAGTCATTATGTAGATAATCTATGGAAATAGATTGTAAATCAAATCAATGTAAATTAAATATGAAAAATATCTTATAATAATAATAATAATAACTAGAATTCAGTATAAGGAGTATATCAAATAGATTTATAGTAGCTCACTCATAAAGGAGAAAGTAGATTTACCTGGTGAGTCGGGTATAGACTAACCTAGTGAATATAGGTAAAAAAATATTGGATTGGATAAATATTAATACAATGAATTGTGGTGGTTGCTTTGCTAAAGGTGGCTCCACTCTATTTCCACCCTCCATTGCTGGCTCATGGAACTTCACAATAAGCCTGTAGATATCTCATATGGGGTTTTAATGTCTACGTACCATAGTATACGTTGCATCACTGCTAGATTAAGCACTACTATAGTTGTTATCTACCATATAGATGGTAGTCAATCAAATAAACCCATATGTCCTACCAATCTGTAAGGTCCAAAACAAATTGTGTTGACCTTCTTATCTTCACTCTAACACCTGATGAATTGGACAAGTGCATGTCCTAGGTGAATTGACATCCTCTCGCTCATACTCCGTGGGTAGTACATGTCTATGTTCCCAATAACTCTCCAACTGTCAACCTAACAGCTTAATGTTTATCATCCTAATACCTCTTAAGAGGATATATGAATGCCACACAAAACAAATCTAGTAACATATCAAGATATTCCAGCGAATCCTAAAAATAAGGCAACATACTTCACATTTCATTCGAATGTTGAGTTATACAAATATGTCTCATTATTTTAAATACAAATCAAAAACTTATACAAAACATCTTCCAAAATATAACACATCCTTCTTTGGCCACTGTGGTTGTCCCATCCGTAATCCGTTTTATCGAGACCTACACGGGGAAAAACACACCATGTTAAGCATATAGCTTAATGGGGAATAACTAAACATGGTACAAGATGGCAGCTGCTTCAAACAGTCATCTAGCATTTATAAGCAAATGAATCATGGCTTATCACAAGCAATCTTTAATTATTCAAATCAGAGAGTAATCAAACTATTAATTGAATCAGAACAGAACATAAATGCATCAGAAAATAATATACTTTCATCAGTATAGAATATAAAAGTATCAAAACATGACATGACAGTTTTAGAGCAGAACAAATATCAAAACACATACAAAATTGTCTATTAATCCTTTTTACAGAAGTGGGTAACCGAAATAGAACAGAAGATACCTATGATTGGTATCTACAAAAGCATAAGAGACTTAAGTCTTTAAAATAAAAGACATTATAGTGTCTAAGAACTGAAGACACCATGGTGTCTAAGTACAGAAGCAGCTGCATACCCTTTGAGGCATGCCTGTTTACCTATAACTAGGACATGGCTGGTTTAAAGCAGTATATATCACATTTCAGAATCACATGTAAGGGAAATAAAAATAACATAGGAATTTATTTCCTTATGCTCAAATTGAATACATTCTTTCACACTGGAACAAATTTAATATGCCTTATGAATTTCAACATTTGTAACAATGCATCAATGATGGTATTAAGTAATTACACATCATATATGTTCATATAAATTCCCAATTCTCAAACATTCATAACTAAATCACATTACTTAAATCCTTTGGATCACATTTGTGTTCATAAGAACACCTTTATCCCTTGAACAATTCAAATATTCTAAAATTGGATACATTGATATCAACATTCCATTCCTTAAGTTATCACCTCAATTGACATTACAAAACTTATTCAACCTTTAACCAATTAATCCAACATCAAACTAGATTCATTTTAAACCTTAATCAATTTCAAATATACCATTGTAAAGTGTCATAACCTTATGTGGTTCAACAATTGCACAAAACAAAAATTTTCCCATTTCAAAGCAGTTCCCATGACTGTGGGAAAGAACTAATGTAGCTCCCACGATTGTGGGATGAGTGAACCAAAGGTTCACTATCCAATTGCACTCAATTTGTTTCCATATTTTAACGCCTTCATACTCAATTCAATGCACCTTCATCATAGTCCATTAATTACACCTCAATTATACCTTAATTAGGCTTTAATTCCTTATCAAATTCACATCCAACTCCAACTCAAAATCATTCATTTGGCAGTTCAGAAACCAATGTCTTTCATGCTTCAAAAACCAAAACGGAATCTATCATACAAACATCATTTTCTAGAACTCATTTTATCTTAAACACAACACATATTCTATCCCAATTCAAACATCATAAAATTTTTATTACCACATGCCATCAAGTTTAGAATTCCACTTAATTTAAACTCCTACTTCAATGAACAAGCCAATCTAGCCTTTCGTGTAACAAACACAATTCCAAGATCAAGTGGAAGTAGGATGATCTTAACACCAAGAAGACAACAACATAGAAGATAGCATGAGTAGCTTTCTTGCTACAAAATTTGAAAAAGAGTTTGGAGTGAAACTATGTTGGGCCCCGGTTTCTAGAACCCAACCTCAAAGAAAACCATAACTATTATCACTTCATTTTCCTTCTCTGATACTACAAATGTTGAAAACATTTACAAAACGTGAGCAAACTTATACTTTCAAAAAGCGTGATCACAAAGCATGGGCGAAACATAAAGCGTGGGCCAAAACCAAAGAGATCCAAAGTTTAAGGTCAAAACAAAGCGTGTGCGGAAACTAAAGGAATGGAAAGCTTAAGGAGCCAAAGAAATCGAAAGGCTCGGAAACAAAGAAAACAAAAACGCTTAAGCACAAAGCTCTTAATTCTGACATTCGAAAATGCATACTTTACAAAAATACAAACGCGTTGGAAAACTACAAAGACGATCCAATCTACCTCAATCCACTTAGGCAATTGGGTCTAATCCAAAACCAAATCAGTATAATTTTTTTAAAAACTTCAATCAAAGCGACTTCAATATCCAATTGAAATCACTCACACTCAAACTCAATTTATTTGCTTCTTTATATTCAATCATAACTCATCATTTGCAAATCTTTTTTTTTCCATAAAGCATCTCACACACATATCTATATACCATCAATTCATAAACAAAGATCACTTCAATATTTCAGATCAATCTTCACAATTCATCAGACCTCTTATCTGGAATCCAAACACAATCAATCACATTCATATTTCAATTCTATACACAAGTCCATATCTCAATCCCATACACAAATCCATATGCCATATCCCTACACTAGTTCACATACACAAATTCACATCTCATTTACATCATAAAGGAATACTTACAAAACTTTAGTGGCATTCCAAGCCATATTTCAACATCAATATCAAAATCCAAAAATACACAAGATACAAAAAATTCCCAAAATTCTTAACATACGTCTAAGATCTAATTCTTACTATAATCTAACTTAAAAACACATCATATGCATAAACAGACTGATGTCTTGACTTTCTTTCATCCGATCTCTTCTCATTACCTGAAGATGGGAATGAAAGGGAGGGGGGGGGGGGGGAGCTTTCCTGCTCGGGGGTAACATG
>JANZLD010591765.1:0-13594 GCA_026413575.1 Erythroxylum carthagenense
CTCGCTTGGATAATCAATCAAGTAATGTTTTTGGCATGATGTAATTTGCAGATACTTCTAGACGCTCCATGGTTTGTTATAATCATATGTACATATAACCTGTATAGATTTGTTATGGTATTGAGAATGATGTTGGTTTATGATAAGTAGATGTTGCATGTGATAATTGTAGATTTGAATCCTTGCTTCTTACAACCTATTAAGCAGGTAAAGGATTATCTGAAAAACGAGTAGGTCATGCTGGACTTTTAGTAGAATATAGAACAGTTCGGCTTACTACAGGTTTTGGTGGCATTAAGCCTACCCATTCCCTAGTGCCAACACGACTCAAAAAGGCGGGTCATGTCAACTTCATTTTTACGCCGCCTAATATTACATTTTTTGTTGTCCAGTCAAATGATTCATTGTTTTAAACAAAATAATGTTAAGAGAGAAATTGAATTAAATAAAAATAAAATAACAATATTGTAAATTGTAACTTTACGAATGAATTCTAATTTGAATTCATAAAATTTTGAAAGAAGAATTGTTGGAAAGAAAAATAAAATAACATACAATTATGGAATAACTACTGACTAATGTAAAAACGGAAATGAGTATTCTAATATTATTTATAAGTTGTTTTAAAAATAAAAAATTTATTTATGAGGTGTTTAGATCAACTATTTTTAAGCTCAACACTTGTTTTGATATGTTGTACTTATACTTTCCTTCTTTTTATAAAATTACTATTCTTATGATATTTATGAGTAAATTTGACGACTCTTTCTTTGTTAAGTGAAAAATCACAATAGTAATGTTAGTTGTCAAAGTTTTAAATTGCTATCATACATAAGTTATATAAGAGTATTGTTAAGGTTTCATAATACCATCTCGATAAATGAAAAATTAGTGTGCTAGTATTAAAATTTGTTTCTAAAACTTTTGTTTAATGTAATTAGTGAAAAGTAATATAAGACAACTTACAAAAATAAAACACAAACATGACAAATTTATAATAAAAACTGAAATAATTGTTAATTGGCCCTAAGGACAACAATCATTAACTTGCTATAACTATTACAGACGATAGGAAAACTTATATCTAACATCATATATCATTATTTTAGTATTTTAAATAATTTAATTGTTAATTTTAAATTAAATTAATTGAAAATACCTTACCTTGGGATAAGCGATGTTGATAAATAAAGATGATTGTTTAGAATTTCGTAAGCTTTTATCGTAGCCATTCTCTCCATGCTTTTCCATGAAAGCTTTTAATCTTCCGATATGGCCGCTATTGCTCAAATTCATATCCTACTTTTAAACTACAAGAAGTCCTTTATAAGTATCCTTCTCATTTACATGACATCTGTAAATTTCATATCAGAAAATATTTCTTATAAAAATATTTAAAATAATTTTATAGTAAATAATAAAGTGTTAGATAATACCTTTTTCACATTTTAAAAGCTTCTGTATGCATCTTTAATCCTTGCAAAGATTTTTTAAGATAATTTTTAGAAGTTTAGCGTCATCAACTTGTTCCTTCTCTTCAAAATTAGATACGTATACACCTTGCTTTTCCATTTACAAGCCCTTGTCTTATTATGGATGTGCATGCTATCCTCTCATTTTGGCAAAACACAATTTACTAATTCTTGAATTAAAAGTTCTTTCTTCTTATATGGTTTGCAAGGTAATTTGTTGTTTTCATCCATATTATATATGACTTCTACTGCATTTGTTGTAGCTTTTGCCCAACAAGTTTTTTGACAAAATAATAGAAAATAAAATATAATTACATTTATTTTAATATTTAAACGATAACAATTTAATTCAAATAGTTAAACATGAAGTTAAATAAGTAGTGTGATAAATAAGAAACTAAAATATGATTTATACCTAAATACTGCATTTTTACGTCACCTAATATTACATTTTTTTCCCAGTCAAATGATTCATTGTTTTAAACAAAATAATGATAAGAGAGAAATTGAATTAAAAAATAAAATAACAATATTGTAAATTGTAATTTTATGAATGAATTCTAATTTGAAATCATAAAATTTTTAAAGAAGAATTGTTAGAAAGAAAAATAAAATAACATACAATTATGGAAAAATTGTTGACCAATGGAAAAAAAGGAAATAAGTATTAGAATATTATTTATAAGTTCTTTTAAAAATAAAATTTTATTTGTGAGGTGTTTAGATCAACAATTTTTAAGCCCAACACTTGTTTTGATATGTTGTACTTATACTTTCCTTCCTTTTATAAAGATTACTATTCTTATGATATTTATGATTCAATTTGACGACTGTTTCTTTGTTAAGTGAAAGTATTGCAATAATAATGTTAGCTATCAAAGTTTTAAATTGCTATCAAACATAAGTTATAAGAGTGTTATTAAGGTTTCATAATATTATCTCGATAAATGAAATGCTAGTGTGCTATTGTTAAAATTTGTTTCCAAAACTTTTGTTTAATGTAATTAGTGAAAAGTAATATAAGACAACTTACAAAAAAAAAATCAAATATGACAAATTTGTAACAAAAACTGAAATAATTGTTGATTGGCTCCATAGCAACAATCATTAACTTGCTATAACTCTTACAAAAGACAAAAAAGTTATATCTAACTTCATACATAATTATTTTAGTATTTTAAATAAGTTTATTGTTAATTTTAAATTAAATTTATTCAAAATACCTTACCTTGGGATAAGAGATGTTGTTAAATAACGATGATTGTTTAGATTTTCCTAAGCTTTTATCATAGTCATTTTCTCTCCATGATTTTCCACAAGAGCTTTTAATCTTCCAATATGGCCTCTTTTGCTTAAATCCATATCCTACTTTTAAACTACATGAAGTCCTTTACAGGTATCCTTCTCAATTAGACGACCTCTATAAATTTCGTATCAGAAATATTTCTTAAAAAAACATTTTAAATAATTTTGTAATAAATAATAAATTGTTAGATATTGCCTTTTTCACATTTTAAAAGCTTTTGAATGCATCTTTAATCCTTACAAAGATTGTTTTAAGATAACTTTTAAAAGTTCAGTGTCATCAACTAGTTCCTTCTCTTCAAAATTAGATACATATATATCTTGCTTTTCCATTTATAAGCCTTTTTCTTATTATGGATATGCACGCTATCCTCCCATTTTGGCAAAACACAATTTACTAATTCTTGAATTAAAAGTTCTTTCTTCTTATATGGTTTGCTAGGTAATTTGTTGTTTTCATCCATATTATATATGGCTTCTACTACATTTGTTGTAGCTTTTTCCCAACAAGTTTCTTAACAAAATAACAAACAATAAAATATAATTAGAAGTTAAATAAGTAGTTTGATAAGTAAGAAACTAAAATGTAATTTAAACCTAAAATCTACATTTTTACGTCGCCTACTATTACATTTTTTGTTGTCTAGTCAAATGATTCATTGCTTTAAACAAAATAATGTTAAGAGAGAAATTGAATTAAATAAAAATAAAATAATAGTATTGTAAATAGTAACTTTACGAATGAATTCAAATTTGAATTCTTAAAATTTTTAAAGAAGAATTGTTGGAAAGAATTTAAAAATAAAATTTTATTTATGAGGTGTTTAGATCAAGTATTTTTAAGCTTAACACTTGTTTTGATATGTTGTACTTACACTTTCCTTCCTTTTATAAAATTACTATTCTTATGATATTTATGATTAAATTTGATGACTCTTTCTTTGTTAAGTGAAAAAATTACAATAATAATGTTAGCTATTAGAGTTTTAAATTGCTATCACGCATAAGTTATATAAGAGTGTTATTAAGGTTTTATAATATTGTCTCGATAAATAAAATATTAGTGTGCTAGTATTAAAAGTTGTTTCCAAAACTTTTGTTTAATGTAATTAGTGAAACGCAATATAAGACAACTTACAAAAATAAAACATCAAACATGACAAATTTGTAATAAAAATTGAAATAATTGTTGATTGGCTCCAAAGGCAACAATCATTAACTTGCTATAACTCTTACAGAAGACAGAAAAACTTATATCTAACATCATACATCATTATTTTAGTATTTTAAATAAGTTTACTGTTAATTTTAAATTAAATTAATTTAAAATACCTTACCTTGGGATAAGAGATTTTCTTAAATAAAGATGATTGTTTAGATTTTCGTAAGCTTTTATTATAGCCATTTTCTCTCCATGCTTTTCCACGAGAGCTTTAAATCCTCCGATATGGCCTCTTTTGCTCAAATTTATATCCTACTTTTAAACTGTATGAAGTCCTTTATAAGAATCCTTCTCATTTACATGACCTCTGTAAATTTTGTATCAGAAAGTATTTCTTACAAAAACATTTTAAATAATTTTATAATAAATAATAAATTGATAGATATTGGCTTTTGCACATTTTAAAAGCTTCTTTATGCACCTTTAATCCATACAAAGATTGTTTTAAGATAGTTTTTAGAAGTTCAGTGTCATTAACTGGTTCCTTCTCTTCAAATTATATACGTATACATCTTGGTTTTCCTTTTATAAGCCTTTTTCTTATTATGGATATGGATGCTATCCTCCCATTTTTTCAAAACACGATTTACTAATTCTTGAATTAAAAGTTCTTTCTTTGCATAAGGTTCGCTAGGTAGTTTGTTGTTTTCATCCATATTGTATATGGCTTTTACTACATTTGTTGTAGCTTTTGCCCAATAAGTTTCTTGACAAAATAATAGACAATAAAATATAATTGGCTTTTTTAAATATTTAAACGATAAAAATTTAATTAAAATAGTTAAACATGGAGTTAAATAAGTATTTTGACAAATAAGATACTAAAATATGATTTATACCTAAATATTGCATTTTTTAATCTCCTAATATTACATTTTTTGTTGTCCAGTCAAATGATTCATTGTTTTAAACAAAATAATGTTAAGAGAGAAATTGAATTAAAGAAAAATAAAATAACAATATTGTAAATTGTAACATTACGAATGAATTCTAATTTGAATTCATAAAATTTTTAAAGATGAATTGTTGAAAATAAAAATAAAATAACCTACAACTTTGGAATAATTGCCAACCAATGTGAAAAAGGAAATAAGTATTATAATATTATTTATAAGGAGTTTTAAAAATAAAAAATTTATTTACGAGGTGTTTAGATCAACTATTTTTAAGCTCAACAGTTGTTTTGATACATTGTACTTATACTTTCCTTCTTTTTATAAAAATTACTATTCTTATGATATTTTGACATGACCCGCCTTTTGGACCATGTTGGCAGTAGGGAATGAGTAGGCTTAATGCCACTAAAACTTGTAGTAAGCCTAACTTTTCTAGATTCTATTGAAGATCCGGCATGACCCTTTCGTTTGTCTAATTAATCCATATACCTGCTTAAACAGTTTTGAATGAAGTAAGGATCTCAATTTGTAATTCTAACATACATTATCTACTTATAATCTGCCAATCTATGATCATCTCATATTATCAACTGACACCATTCTCAATAACATAGCATATCCATACATGTGTCATGTACATATGATTATGACAAACCATGGAGCAGCTATAAGCATCTGCAATTAACATCATGCCAAAAAGATTACTTGTATGTTTATCCAAGCGAGTCTCAAAAGTCTTAGATTTCTCTCTCGTACGACCTACTAATCTCCTGAAATGATAATAGTGAGAGGTGAGTCTACAACACTACTCAGTGAGATATAAACATGCTACCACGCTTGTGAGGCTAGGAAACATAAGGCTAGCTTCACAAGAATGGTCTGTGGCATTCTAAACAACAATACATGGTATCAATCAATAAACAGGTAGTAATTTCAAATGCGAAAATCACATGAGTATCAATAATAAATCTCAATATGAATTGTTTTGTTATAAAATGAATTTGGTTTTTGAATTCTTTTCTGAGTTCTGGGTTTTTGTTTTTGAGTTTTGGGTTCTTTTATGAGTTTTAGATTCTTTCTGAATTCTTGGTTCTTTCTTTGATAGAGTTCCATAGGATTTCTAATTCTGAGCTTTCTCATTTCTGAGTTAGGATTCTCATTGTTTTGAGTTCTGATTTTTTGAATTTCTTAGGAAGAGAGAGAAGCATGCTAGTACAACATATCTCCCCTTTTCGGATTCTAGACAAGGTTGACCTAACCCTGCCCCTAGAGGCCTACCCTCTCCAAATAACACCCAGATCTAACCCATCACCGGCAAGTTACCTATGCGCACATAGTCTAATAATATACCCTATTATCTGGGTATCCTGTGATCTCATCAATCACGACCTACAAGAAAAACATGATTCATCAAAGAATTGCAATCAATAAGTTCAACGCAAAAAGGGAACCAGAAGATGCAAAGAATCTGACTATCATCTGGCCAATCTAGCATATAACATGCTAGACTCAATCACTTGGAGTCATATATCAAATAAGTCATATAGATTCAAGAATAATTCACAAAGTCGTAAGATAAAAAGGATTACTACACAAGTATAGTAACATGATTATGCTCACCTCGACTATCTTAGGGGTTCTGCTACTTTTCTAATATTTTTGAACTTGTGAGGTACTAGGTATGACTTCTAGTTCTATTCCTCTTCTGCTTTCACAAACTATTAGGTAGCATGCATAAAAGTTACATATACCCGCATTAGTCATTCTGACATAAATGTCATTTCTTAACACACATCATAAAAAATTTATAATTTCTTCTATAATGGTCAATTAGTTTCAAGCCAGATTTTCCCTTGAAATTAGGAGTCTTGGACTTCATTTTGTCCAAATTTAGCTCACAATTTTGAGTATTTGAATCTTTATGTCTTGATTAGTTTAATCATACTTGAACCAATTCGGTTTCACTGATTCATCCGTGCAGGTCTCTTTCACGAAGGCATATCATTTTCTACATAGGTCTAATGTTTCTCAAATTCCTATGCCTCTAGTTAACACATAAATTCACAATTTTCCTTTTATAACCATTTTCTAATCCGGTCGTTAAGGCTTCCAAATATCCCATTTACAATCAGCCTTAATATTCTATCACTATTTGGACCCTTCCTAAATAAAATCATTATAACTTATTATTATTTGTAATTCAATTGAGGTGATTCAAATTTCCATTTTCAATAGACTAATATGGCTATCACATATCCAAAGACGGCTTAAAAAATGATGTAATTTGGATTTATTGTGATTTTTCTAAAGTTGTCCTGTTTCTATTCTCTTCTATATCACTAAGGTCAATAACACCCTTTACTTATTTAGCCATATCCCATAGGATACTCATCCGATTAAATTTCTCTTTGTACGAAACTTAGATAAGACAATTTGTAGCTTTTCATAAGCAGAACTCATCATCCAATTCTGGCTCTAAGGTCCTCAAACAATTCACTTTCTTTTCATGTTTTAATCCTATCGGTATTCTGAACCAATTTCAATTCGGGACTTATATCTCACTATTTTGGCTCACCCTAAATCCCTAAAAAACTTTAGAGATATAGTAGACACCTATATCTACAACTTTCAAGTTTTGAGTTTCTCCAAATTCACACGTTAAACAACTTTAAAAAATGTATAAGAAGGACCTACGAATCTGCCTCCCTTGGTAGCTTTGAACTCCAAAACCATAGGTTTTGGTTTAGGCCCAAATCACCATAAAAAATGAAAATTTCCTCACGCTAATTAGTCATTAGATATCAAAGAATAAGAATCCAACATCAAAATTATCAAACCCATAAATTTCATCACGTATGATTCATAGCTATGGCAAAAGAAAGTGAGAAACTAAATTCTAATTGGTAGAATTAAGTGTCGGGATTGAGGCTTACCATTTTGTATTGGGTGATCGGCTTCATTCTCCTTCATGTTCTTGTTACAAAGCTTGAAAATTTTGAGAGACAAGCTTCCATTGTGACTTTGTAAGTGAGGGAGGAGGAAGACAAGCTTTTTTTTTGTCTTTTTTTTAATAAAAGAGGATTTTATTAATGTGGTGGCTTACAAAGGTATTGAAATTGCAGTACAAAAGCCATATAAAGAAAATATGTGAGGCTCATGGTTTGTACCGGATGTATGGAACAATACGCAAGGTTTTTCGGAGAGGAAGAGGTAGAGTAGATTCCGTCACGAATTGTGTGGAAGTACCACTCGATGCTAACTTTGCTAAATAATCTACAAAGCTATTAACCTCCCGATAAATATGAATAATGGAAGATGTCGATACAGAAAGTAAACGACGAATATCTGCAAGTTTTGTTTCATACCTCCATGGCCAAGAGTCTGAATTATGGTTCAATAGCTGCACAAGGCTCAGATTGTTTGTTTGAACCTGTATTTTCTGGAATCCACTGGCAATACAATACCAAAGGCCATAAACTATGGCTTCTATTTCCATGGCAAAGCTAACATTCAAGTTATAGTATCGACACTCAGCAAACAAGAAAGCACCAGTGGCATTACGTACCACAAATCCCAAACCTGAAGGACCGAGACATCCGAGCGAAGAGCCATCTGTGTTAAGAACAATGTCACAATCATCCGGGGGTCTCCAACACAATGTCACAATCACCGGTTTGCGAGGTAAGTGAAAGTTACAGTTAAAGGATGTGGATAAATCAACCATTTCCTGTCGATTCTTTGGAAATAATTTATGAACTCGCACCATGGAGGAAACATGCTGTATAATCGAAAGAGACAAAGAGGAGGCCGTGGTGGACTTATTCTCATACACAAATAGATTGCGCATTTTCCACATTTCCCAAAGGATGAAATAAGGTATGACCGAAATGATCACTTTCCTAGCAGTGTCCCCCCGTCCAAGAATGGACCACTCCTGGATAAATAACCAGAGATCAGGTGGGAAAGATAAGTGAATATTTAACAATGCTAAAAAAGGACTCCAGATCAGTCTAACCGAAGGACACTTAAAAAAAGTATGCTGCACACTGTCGGCTGCCAAGGAACAAAAATGACATTTCGATGGATTGAGAACGAAACCTAACTTGTTCAATGTTTCCAGAAAAGGAAGAATGGAGTTATAGAGACGCCACACATAGATTGATATTCGCTTTGGCAGAAATTTGTTCCAGGCTTGGAGAAGAGAGGCACTGATAGGGTTACGAGAGCGTACCAGTTCATAAGCCGAGGAAAGGCTGAATTTGCCAGTAACAGTTGGCTTCCAAAGTCGCCGATCAGGACCATAAGAAAACTGTTGCAAATGAGAATTTATAAATGCAGCATAGTCAGGTTGCAAGAGTGGTACAATACAACTTAACAACTCCTCGCGTTGAGTATAGAAATCCCGGACAGTGAGTTGTGGGAGAGGAAGGTGTTGTACTTGATCCAGTGGAGAAAAAGTTCCAAGACTTGACCAGTTATCTGTCCAGAATGATACCAAACCAGTGTGGATAGAAATATACTCATGTTCCTGTGCAATCTGATCAATTTTAGCAACTCTCCGCCAATGCGTCTTACGTCGTGCAGTAGGTGATAGAGAGGTAACAAATTTAGCCCATAGACCCACTTGGTTCTTGACCTTCCACCACAACTTAATCGAATAGGCAATGACAATATCCTCCAATTTCTGGAATCCCAACCCATTCTCATCCACCGAAAATGATAGAAGATCCTATGAACACCAATGGCGTTTTGTATCTTCAAAATAGCTGCCCCATAAAAAATGTTGGAAGATCTTCTCCATTTTGCATAGGATGGACTTAGGGGGTTCAATAGCAGTGAAAACGTGTTGTGGGATGGAAGATAACACATGTTTGAACAAAATCATCCGCTCGCACAATTTCCTATGACAACCGAAAAAGTGTCAAACATCATTAATTTGATGTCACCAAAAATTATGATTCATTGCCCTGGTTTTAATGACATCAGTCTTGAATACTAATTTTTTTTTTGTAAATCAGATACCGGGTGTTATATATTTATGATTAAATTTGATGACCCTTTCTTTGTTAAGTAAAAAAATTACAATAATAATGTTAGCTATCAAAGTGTTAATTGCTATCACACATAAGTTATATAAGAGTGTTATTAAGGTTTCGTAATATTATCTCGATAAATGAAATATTGGTGTGTTAATATTAAAATTTGTTTCCAAAACTTTTGTTTAATGTAATTAGTGAAATGTAATATAAGACAACTTGCAAAAATAAAACATCAAACTTGACAAATTTGTAATAAAAATTGAAATAATTGTTGATCGACTCCAAAGGCAACAATTATTAACTTGCTATAACTCTTATAGAAGACAGAAAAACTTATATCTAACATCATATATCATTACTTTAGTATTTTAAATAAGTTTATTGTTAATTTAAATTAAATTTATTTAAAATACCTTACCTTGGGATAAGAGATGTTGTTAAATAAAGATGGATTGTTTAGATTTCTATAAGCTTTTATCATAGCCAATTTCTCTCCGTGCTTTTCCATGAGAGCTTTTAATCTTCCAACATGGCCTCTTTTGCTCAAATCTATATCCTACTTTTAAACTTCATGAAGTCCTTTATAAGTATCCTTCTCATTTAGACGACCTCTGTAAATTTTGTTTAAGAAAATATTTCCTAAAACATTTTAAATAATTTTATAATCAATAATAAATTGTTAGAAATTGCCTTTTTCACATTTTAAAAGCTTTTGAATGCATCTTTAATCCTTACAAAGATTGTTTTAAAATAATTTTTAAAAGTTCAGTGTCATCAACTGGTTCCTTCTTTTCAAAATTAGCTACGTATACATCTTGTTTTTCCATTTATAAGCCTTGTTCTTATTACGGATATGCATGCTATCATCCCATTCTGGCCAAACACAATTTACTAATATTAAAAGTTCTTTCTTCTTATATGGTTTGCTTGGTAGTTTGTGGATTTCATCCATATTATATATGGCTTCTACTACATTTGTTATAGCTTTGCCCAACAAGTATCTTGACAAAATAATAGACAATAAAATATAATTACATTTATTTTAATATTTAAACAACAAAAAAAATTAATTAAAATAGTTAAACATGAAGTTAAATAAATAGTTTGATAAATAAGAAACTAAAATACGATTTATACCTAAATATTGCATTTTTACATTGCCTAATATTACATTTTTGTTGTCTAGTCAAATGATTCATTATTTAAAAAAAAAATTTAGGAGAGAAATTGAATTAAATAAAAATAAAATAACAATATTGTAAATTGTAACTTTACTAATGAATTCATAAAATTTTTAATGAAGAATTGTTGGAAAAGAAAAATAACATACAACTTTGGAATGATTGCTGACCAATGTAAAAAAGGAAATAAGTATTATAATATTATTTGTAAGTTGTTTTTAAAATAAAAAATTTATTTTTGAGGTGTTTAGATCAACTATTTTGAAGCTCAACACTTGTTTTGATATGTTGTACTTATATTTTCCTTCCTTTTATAAAATTACTATTCTTATGATATTTATGATTAAATTTGACAAATATTCTTTCTTTCTAATGTGAAAAAATTACAATAAAAATGTTAACTATCAAAGTTTTAAATTGCTACAAAACATAAGTTAGATAAAAGTGTTATTAAGGTTTCATAATATTATCAAGATAAATGAAATATTAGTATGCTATAACAAAATTTTGTTTCCAAAAATTTTGTTTAATGTAATTAATGAAAAGTAATATAAGACAACTTACAAAATAAAACATCAAACATGACAAATTTTTAATAAAAATTGAAATAATTGTAGATTGGGTCCAAAGGCAACAAGCATTAACTTGCTATAACTCTTACAGAAGACAGAAAAACTTATATCTAACATCATACATCATTATTTTAGTATTTTCAAAATGTTAAATGTTAATTTTAAATTAAATTTATTTAAAATGCCTTACTCCAGGATAAGAAATGTTGTTAAATAAAAATGATTGTTTAGATTTTCGTAAGCTTTTATCATAGCCATTTTCTCTTCGTGCTTTTCCATCAGAGCTTTTAATCTTCCAATATGGCCTCTTTTGCTCAAATCCATATCCTACTTTTAAACTACATGACGTCCTTTATAAGTATCCTTCTCATTTACACAACCTCTGTAAATTTCATATTAGAAAATATTTCTGCTAAAAACATTTTAAATAATTTAATAATAAATAATAAATTGTTAGATATTGCCTTTTTCACATTTTAAAAGCTTTTGTATGCATCTTTAATCCTTACAAAGATTGTTTTAAGGCAATTTTTAAAAGTTCAGCGTCATCAACCGGTTCCTTCTCTTCAAAATTAGATACCTGTACATCTTACTTTTCCATTTATAAGCCTTTTTCTTATTATGGATATGCATGTTATCCTCCCATTTTTGCAAAACACAATTCACTAAGCCTTTCATTAAAAATTCTTTCTTCTTATATGGTTTGCTAGGTAGTTTGTTGTTTTCATCCATATTATATATGGCTTCTACTACATTTGTTGTAGCTTTTTCCCAACAAGTTCTTGACAAAATAATAGATGATAGAATATAACTAGATTTATTTAAATATTTAAATGATAAAATTTAATAAAAATAGTTAAACGTGAAGTTAAATAAGTAGTTTGATATATAAGAATCTAAAATATGATTTATACCTAAATACTGCATTTTTACGTCGCCTAATATTACATTTTTTATTGTCCAATCAAATGATTCATTATTTTAAACAAAATAATGTTAAGAGAGAAATTGAATTAAGTAAATATAAAATAAAAATAGTGTAAATTGTAACTTTACGAATGAATTCTAATTTGAATTCTTAAAATTTTTGAAGAAGAATTGTTGCAAAGAAAAATAAAATAACATACAATTATGAAATAATTACTGTCAAATGTAAAAAAGGAAATAAGTATTATAATATTATTTATGAGGTGTTCAGATAAACTATTTTTATGCTCAACACTTGTTTTGATATGATGTACCTATACTTTCCTTCTTTTTATAAAAACTACGATTCTTATGATATTTATGATTAAATTTGATAACTCTTCCTTTCTGAAGTGAAAACATTACAATAATAATGTTAGCTATCAATGTTTTAAGTTGCTATCACATATAAGTTATATAAAAGTGTTATTAAGGTTTCATAATATTACCACGATAAGTGAAATATTAGTTTGTATTATTAAAATTTGTTTTCAAAACTTTTGTTTAATGTAATTAGTGAAAAGTAATATAAGACAACCTACAAAAACAAAAGATCAAACATGACAAATTTGAAATAAAAACTTAAATAATTGTTGATTGGCTCCAAAGGCAATAATCATTAACTTCCTATAACTCTTATAGAAGACAGAAAAACTTAAATCTAACATCATACATCATTATTTTAGTATTTTAAATAAGTTTATTGTTAATTTTAAATTTAATTTATTTAAAATACCTTACATTGGGATAAGAGATGTTTTTAAATAAAGATGATTGTTTAGATGTTGGTAAGCTTTTATTATTGGGACCCGATCCGGAAACCGAATCCTAACCGGAAGACGAAGGAAACAAAGTGAATTCAAATAGGATAAATTGAATCCGAAGGCGAATCAATAACAAAATACGGAAGCAACGAATCGAATACAAATAGAATCGAAACC
>JANZLD010591824.1:2015-13582 GCA_026413575.1 Erythroxylum carthagenense
ACATTTTGTATGGTACTTAGGTATGAGGTTTGGCTCTTGGTTTCAATTCAATTTGATGATTAATTACCCTTCTCAATAAAAGTTTTTTTGGTAACTTCGAAGGCATTATGTCCTTGTAGTTATCCAACAATTTAGTAACAGTATGAAGGACTTCCATGGTAAATCTTTCTTTCACTTCCACCATTGTTGTAGGAAAATTTTCCTCACCATGCTTGAGCCCTTTCTTTATAAGCACAACTAAAATAGAGGATTTATGATTACCCTTTCCATCTTTACTAATCTATCCACATTTGATAAACTAAGGGTTTAGTTCTCCCATGAACATAATCCCACCAAAATGTGGATAAATTGCAACGTTGTTTGGTTATAAGAAATCAATTTCGATCATAACATCGAAATCATCCAAATGAATTACCATCATCTTGCATTTTTAGTCCATCCATCTATTACCAAAAGGAAATTATATATCACTCTAACCACAACTTTAGTTTTGGCATTCACTGTCTTCGATCTACTAGTACTTTTTCTAACTTATAAGATGAATTTTGCAGCCATCCGATTCATAATAAAGATTTAAGTGGCACCTATATCCACTATTGCAACCACAATCATCCCACTAATCTGTACCTACAAATGTATCAATAAAGCAAATTATAGTGTTCAGTAATTGGAGAGTATTAATAAAGGTTGCAACTTTACCCTCTTGTTCATCTTGAGCCACCATTGCATTGATTTTTCTCATTTGGGACATCCCTTGCATAGTGAGGGCCGCTATAAATATAACATCTAATACTTTTGTTTTTCTGCCCACTAGTAGAAGCACCATTGTTTCCATTAACTTTGGCCTTCCCCTTATCATTATGGCCACATATTCCTTTATTATTTAACCTGTGTATCCAAATTTTGTCTTCTCTTAATGGTTGAATTTCTCTTTGCAATTGGATGAATTGGAAGTTCCGCTTACCTCTTTGTCTTTGCTTGGATGCAAGTCTATTGACCTATCCATTGTAGTAATTGCATTGGGCAAGTCTTGTACTCTTTGTTTCCTTAACTTAATATGTGCCTAAGTTTGAAGATCAAACAGGAAATTGAGGAGTTTATCTTCTTTAGAAATGTTTATGATGTCTAACATCAAAGAACTAAAGGCCTTCATATAATTCCGAAAAGAACCATCCTGTTTTAATTTTCACAAATTGTCTCATGCCAACTAAGAAGTGTTTTTGGGGAGAAATTGCTCTTTCAATTGATGCACAAAGGCTTCCATGTATTAATTGTAGGGAATTTAGCATTTATATCACTATGAAGTCTTGCACGCCACCATAATTTTGCATCTCTAACTAGATGCATGCTTGTCAATCTGACCTTATCACATTCTGACACCTGATAGCTTGTCCTAAATAAAATTTTCAAAATCTTTGCATCCCTCACACCATCAAAGTGCTTTGGATCAGGGACTTGTAACCTTGTCTAAATGACACCACCATCCATGGCACCATGGTTCATAATGAGAGCCAAAACACCTTTCTCTTATTTTCTTATACCAAAATTGCATCCATTCATTGATGCAATATATGGATTGCCTTGGCAAGCTAATCTAGTCATTAAAAAAATTTAGTGTTTCATTATCTAGAATGGCCCCAATGCCATATTCCATCCTATCCAGCCTTCCATTATCGCTTCAAGGTTTTGATGTCCAATCATTGTCACAAAAAAATTAATATGAAAAACAAACCTAAAAAATTCCATACTCGACTCTGATACCAACAAGTTATAGGATGAATTTTAATGCTATAAAACTCATCAATCTTGAGCCTTATAATTGCAGTAAAGTCCTCTCACTTGATTCAGCAAAATGTACTGAAATATGTGAACAAAGAGCACGTTATGCAGGCGGTCCAAGTTGAAATACCTTGAATAACTATGAAAGGAACTAACACAATTTTGGTAAACACGGGACTTTTATTACAAAAAATATGAAGTACAATAGAGCATAACATGTCTGGAGGATTTAAATGCATATATATCCTGTAGACCATGTAAACTAACTACTATAAATAAGCCAAATTCAAAAGACAAGGTAGATGGACAGTTGCATGTAACTCCTTATGTCCAAATAACTATCTATGAATTTGTAGGCTGATTCATTATGTCTTGGACTAGATCAGCCATGAAATTTAGCTTATAGGTAACATCCCCAAGGGTGAATGCAAGCTTCATGCTCACATTTAGCCACAGCATGTTACCAATTAGCCAACAAAACCCGAAGTTGTCCTAGTTTCCTCATCCTAGGAATAATCAATGTTCATAATGTCTTTAGGTGATCTAGTAAGTGTTTTGTGGCTACATATTATCATAGGGAGTAAGGGACCTAGTCCTCAATATGGAAGTTTTCTCTAAGTTTTCACCCATAATTTTGGTTCGTAAGCTTTTGTTTGTGTAAAATTTTTAGCTGAGTGTACAAGGGACTGGCTTCTTCCAGATTGGGCTATTGTGGACCAAAGTTGTATGTGTTATGAGAAGTTTATCATGTTAAGCTATGAATGAGTTAAAGAAAATCCATTTAGATTGCTTGAAATTTGATTATCTTTTGGTTATTATTATTTAATATTATATCCACGATTAAAAAGGGAACTTGGAATGACAAAGATTAGTCGTTTCTCTATACAAGCAAGATAATAAAAAGATAAGTGAAGAAAACTGCAGCATCTCTCTAAGATTAATCGAGACTTTAAGGTTGGTGTTATATAGCATCAATTTCCTAAAACGTTAATAATGTAATTATGCCATTAAATTAATTAAACTCTGAAACCTTATGGAAACCAATATCCACAAGTAGCCAAGATCTTCAGTTCCAACGTTCATAAGACTATGCTAACCTAAAAATGATAATGTTATCTATAACTTTTCCTAACATTTAGGTTGAAATTACATCTAGAAGTTATGTTGCCTAATCTACATAAGAATTCTAATTATATCTATACATACTTTTCAAATTTGTACTATTTATTTTCTTATATCATAAATCTCATCTAGAAGAACTGCAACTAAGAATATTCTCTTTCCTCTGTGAGTGTGTGTCAAAGTGCTAAATCAATTTTAAAAAGTTCATATCAATAAATAAAAATAAATAAACACTTAAAAATGAAGCTATTCCTATATCTCCCTGCTCCTATCCATTTGTTAGACCCATAAGTCCATACTGTAAGATCGTGGGAGTGTTGGCGAGCCTTGACCAATGCTTGACACGTAAGTCGGCACGAGGAAGGTGTGTTGACGATAAAACAAGGTGAAGTCTTGCAAGTTGGTGAGCAAATCCTAAATAACTTGCAAAGTAAGCGAGGGATGCTGGAAGTATCGACGTAGATCTCAAGAGTAGGCGAGATTGGATACGCATGGGCACACGTAGGCACGCATTGGCGGAAATCTCTGACAAGACATGAGATTCAGATGCAAGGCCACGTGGAGCTAGAAAACTAAATCATGCGAGACCCGAGGGTACGCGAGAAGGCACGAAGGTGTATGAGAGCTGTGAGGATGCGTGAAGGCATGCGAGCATGATGAGATGCATAAACACCTAACTTCGGTGAGGTAGGTCGGAGATATGTAAAATGTTCGAGGTTATATACTAACTCGGATTGTGACTTGTGACTTAGTCATGAAGCGACGAGACTACACCATGAGGGAGTTTGATCATGGAAGATGGACTTATCCATGAACGTGCATTGATGGACTTATGTGTGGATAGGCCATGGTGAAAAACACCAAGGCAAATGTGGGCGAGTGGGATTAGACTTGGTCCAAATTTTGTTAAAGCATCGGACCTTATGGAGATTGACTTGACCTAGGCTAAGGACTTGATGGACTAAGGACTTTGCTATGCTCGGATGGATGGACCACGACTAATGGACTTGTTGTGGGAAGCATTGGATCAGGCCAATGTGCTAGTGGACTTCGGCGAGATCATATTGCATCATCAGCGGATAGAGATCGCAGGGAGATCTTGAATGATGTGGCGATGATGGGGAGTTAGAGTTGTAGTGAAACACAACATCTGAAGATAGTGGAGATCTTTGCGGATAAGGATTTTAGTATTCTGGGTAGTGTTCTAGATAAATGTAAACTCTATCTTTATGTTATCTTATTAGATTTTATCTTATCAGTTAGAGTCCTATTTGGATGGAGGTATCATCCAATTGGTTCATGTAATCTTATCTGATAGGAATAGACGCGATCTTTGGTAGTTTAGATTTAGTGGGAATCTGTGACTCCAGGTTAGCATGCCTATATATAGCCAATTCAAGCTTTGCTCTTCTCATGGAGGAAATCGGAAAGAGCATTCATTGTATTCTTCTTTTGAGGGAAAGTATATAAAGTTGGTCTTTTGACCGTATCTCTATGTGTGTTCCTCGTTGCCTATGTTCTTTACTGCTTCCGCATTATTTCTTCGAGTGTGTGTGAGGTAAAACACTTCGAGAGTTAGGGAAAGGCTAAGTCTTACTTTAATGGGTCTAAGTAAGATTATCGTGCAAAGGGTGTGAGCGAGAAACTTCGGATGTAAGTTTGAGTCTCCAAGGTTACCTTTATAACAGCTGGGAACACCTAAAGCTGCGTGTGAAAACATATTTTATAATATTTTAATATAAAATCCAAATTTAAATTTTAAAATTGTCTATTTAGAGATGAACATGAATTTGATTATAAAATTTGAATAGTTTTAACAAACATAACCATGACTCTGATATTTTTATTTTGAATATAGTTTTATCAATCTGTAGCGTTCGTAATGTTAGCTCAAAAGTTTATGCTTCACGATTTTGATGGTAACTATATAATATTTCAAAAGTCAAATTGGATTTATTTCCTTATTTAGGTAACGATAGAATTCTTAAAAGGAAATAAAATCATGAAATAACTGCTTTCTTTTTTGCAAGAACCTTGTTTATAAACTTACCTTTTTAGAAATGGTTCCATGACATCCGAAAGGATCTTACTAATTCAACCTTAGTAGAACATAATTCTTAACGTCCAAATATCAAAGATTTCTGCATAGATAATATCGAAGATTAAGCAACAGTTAGTTGAAGAAAATTTTCCACTTAAGGAAGAATCACAGTAGTTACGAGACACACAGACATACATAAAAATCAAGGAAGTCAAATTTTTGATATACATTCATAGTATCAATTCTTTCTGAAAGTCATATCTTTATAAATCTCTTGTGTTTTAGAAAGTAAAAATTCTTTAAATGAAGTGATCATTGAAGCTTATATTGAGCAAATTACTTTTTCATTTGTTGAGAGCTTGTAGAGGTTAGCAAAATACTACTATTGTAGAAGGTCGAAGAACCTTGAAAAATATACACTTGTAAGCTTGAAGAGACTTGTCAAATTACTACTTGGCTTTTATAGTGAAATACTCAAGTTGGATACTTGACTAGTATAAATCTATAGTGTTATTTTCTCTCTCTTCTTTGCTTTTAAATTTCCGCATTATTAGTTTTCAAGAGACTCCTTCAGCTTTTCAATAGGCTCTTTCTATTTTTATTGCAAAAGATTTCTTTTAAAAGTTAGCAGGATCTTATTGATTAAACAAACTCCTTTCTTTTTAAGCATTAATAGGTTCTTATCGATTAAAAAAGGCTCCTATCATTTTGAGTGTTAGCATACTCCTTTTGATTAATTGACTCTTTTTTATTTGAGTGTTAATAGGATTACTTTCAAAAGTTTATAGGCCCTTTTATTTATAAATTCATTTTGCAGGATCCTATAGATTTGAAAGTACTTTAAAAAAAATTACATACAATTAACCCCTCTCTTACGTGTGTTTACTATATCATTTGGTTCCAGAGCAAGGTTTCACATTTATTATGTTTTATAGTACGTGATAGATCATGACAAACAATTTGAGAAGTCTTGAAGAGCAAATTGTCTCAAAGCCTCCTTACTTCAATGGAAACAACTACTCACACTAGAAAGAGAGAATGACAATCTATCTCCAGGCTATTAGAGTTGGAGCTATACTTCCCGCTATAGAAAATGTTGAAGTATGGTCTGATGCTGACAGAAGAAATGCGCAGCTAAACACTAAAGCAAAATATCATCTGATCTATGCACTATCTCTAGAAGAATATGAGAAGAAATCCTACTGCTTTGCAACAAAGGAAATGTGGGATAAACTACAAGTCACCTTTGAATGAATGAATAAGGTAAAGAAACATAGAACAAGAATTTTAATGCATCAATACGAAACTATTGGCATGAAATAGAGAGAAACCATATATGAATTCTTCAGATGGTTTAACAACATCATCACAACCTTAAAGAACTTGGGAAAGATATATCTCAATAATGAGCTCGTAACGAGGATTCTAAGATTACTACCAAAGGAATGGAAACCTAAGGTGACAACTCTAGAAACTGCAAAAGATCTAGATACTATTTCACTCTACTGACTATTAGGAAATATGATGATCCATGAAATCAAGCTTAGGCGAGATGAAGGGTCCTCCTACAGAAAAGGAATGGCACTAATAGCAACGGATTAATCAAACAGCTATGAAAGTGACACTGAGTTGCAAATAGATGGAGATGAAGAGTTCAACTTCATAGTCAGAAAATATTCCTGCTTCTATAAAAAGAAGTTGATGAAGAAAAGAAAAGAAAACAAGAAAGCTGAGAACAATAGGTTCCTACCAAAAGGCAGCAACAGCAATAGCGATATATAAAATAATAAAATCATATGCTATCACTACAAGAATATTAGACACGGGTGACCTAAATGTCCTCTTCTTCAAAAGAACAAGTCAGAGAATAGAAAACCCAGAAAGCAAGCAATGACAGCAGCTTGATCAGATGAGGATTCTAAAAACTTTGAAGAAGAAGAGTCAGAAGAAGTCAACAATGTTTGCTTCATGAATGAGTTAAGAGACAATGAGGTGTATTATTTTGACTATGATATTGAAATTGATGAGTTGAAAAATGTATATCATGAATTGTATGATCAGTACAAAAGGTTGACAATGAAGTATTTCAAAGAAGTTGAGAAGTCCAAGAACAATGATACATCTCTAAAGAGTAAGATTAAATCATTATAATCTATGAATAAAAGTTTGGTGACCAAAAATATGTCTCTTGAAGTTTATTATAAGAAAAAGATCGTTGAAAAAGAAGCTTTGGAAGAAAGAGTAGCTTAGTTGGAAAATACTTTGCTTGAGAATGACTTTGATAGAGTGAGACAAATAGAAGAAAAGGTTGTCAGCCTATAACTTGAAAAAGAGAAATGTGCAGGAAAGATCTTATCTTTAGAAAAAGTTCTTGCAAAGTTTGTTGATTGAAGGAACAACTTTGATGCACTACTTGGTAGTAGTAAATGCGTTTTTAATAAAGCTAGAATAGGTTATAATGAAAATAATAATATTAGGCCATATAAGAATTTCTTTGTTAAATCTAGTAGTAGCTACAGTCAAAACAGCAAGAACCTAATACATGGTAGAAATTATGACTGTAACATCTTGTTACCCATGTTAGGGCTAGAATAGTAAATTATGAGAAATTTCTGTAAAATTAGGACAATGCACCTCATACATAAGTTATTTGTGACATACACATTTTTCTTGCACATTCATATAATTGTACATGCATTCATTGATTTTTTTGGGTATAATTGAGTTATTAATGCAATTAAATTATGAATTTTGGATTGTTTATAGTGAAAATTATTTGGAGAATATTATGATTATTTCAAAATTTTTGCTAAATTTTAGGTAAAATATTAAAATTTAGACCAATCCTAGTGTGACATGTGGACTGATGCAATATTGACACATGGCTTGCATGTGTGGTGACATGTGGTAGTCTTAATTGGATGACATGTGAATTACATGCAAAGTATACATGTGTTTAGGAAGGAAAGTTTCTGCATCTGGAGTTTTGTTCTTCGTTAGCTTTGTTTTACACCGAAACACTAAGTTGTTTATGGTTTTGTATTTGGCTTCTTCAAAGTAAATTTTATGCTTGTTTATCCTTCATCCATCACAATCACTACTCGAACTATTGTTGATTAAAGTAATTAAATTCAATGATGTTTTTTTGAGTAAATTAATGCATGCATGTAAGGTTAAAGAAGTGTAGTTTCGGTGATGAATGAATTAAATGATGGATTTATGAAATGGGTTCTGTTATTATATTGAAATGGATATGCAAAAGTGCTGAAAATTTTGTGTAAAAATACATACTCTATTTTTGTTTAGAGAAATCCGAATATGGTGATTTGTACTATTCATGCATGAAATTGTGGAGTGCTTCTAGAGATGGTTTTAAATGTGGTTAATGAATTTAAATGAAGATGTGGTGAAGTCATGATATGGAGTTGATGAATTGATAAGTTGTTTTGATGAATGAAAGAGTAAAAATGGAATAATACATTAAATGAAAGTAGAAAGAGAAACAAAATGCAAAGTTAAGACATGGTTAAACAATTTTTCAGAAGAAAGTTTTGCCTAATTTTGTCATGTACCCTATCAGATTAATTATGCAAAGTTGACTCGAAATCGTGTGGGTAGAAAATCTGAAGTGGTCAATTAGGTTATGAAATTGATTTCACATTGTTTTATTTTGATCCAAATTATAAATATACACGATATTAATGAGGGCTTTGATATCTGAATGAATTGTCGATAAGGATCACAATAAAGTACCCCAAAATTGTCATTGAAAATGTATTGTGCATATTTTATATAAGTACATGTGCATAAAGGAATACTTATACATTTGTGCAAAAATGTGATATATTGTAAATGTATTGTGTATGTTATAGAGGAACACATCGGACGCCAGTCGGACATTGCTTGACCATCCAGGCAATAGTTTCTTGGAGCATACTGTGAGTCAACCTAGATGAATTTCCTAGGATTGATTTAATTTGATTTACTAATTATTGAATTGTTGCGATTTGTTTCTAAATTTTGGACTTAAAGTTCGAGGAGTAAATATTTGGGACTGTATTGGAAGTGCTCTAATTTGTTTGATTTGTTTGATCATTCTGTATGAAATATGAATTCTCAACGAAGGTTGAATGCTGGGCTTAGGTTCGATGATTGTAAAATTCTAACTGTGCCTTATGCATGATTGTGATATATGGTAAATTATGAATTGATGCATTATATAAAATGCACACTTAGATAAAGGCGTTGAAACCGGAGTAACTAGTATCAAGCACTTGCACGTAGAGTTTTGCTTAGTGATATATGATTTTGCACGTAGTGCTATACTCCGTGAATTTGTTCTGACTGAGCCTAATGGGCCAATATTTGTCCATGTGATAGACATTCAGTTACAACAATAAGAAAGAATGTGAGTTTCATGCATATAGCATTATAAGACTGAATTTCATTTAATGATCTGCAAAGCTGAAATGAATGATAAATTGATATGAACTATTTGTTATACTTGGCTATGCGGATTGTGTGGTTATATGATATACCATGTTATGTGAATATCTAGAATGTATATATGATGTGAATGAATATATGTGATATGTGTGTATAATCCAATGAAATCATTAATGATGGTTCACTCATTGAGTTCGCAAAACTCATAACAATTGCAACGTGATTTTCAGGTACGAGACAGGAGACTTAGTGTTTAATCTGGATTAGAAGAACGTTTTGGACTAAGTTAAGGCTCAGAGGTTTGTTCACTGACGTCAGAGAGTTATAGCTTTTATTTTGTAGTTTCTGCTAAAACCTGTATGAGGTTTTGTAAATATTTATCTAACGAAGACGGTGTAATTCTTGTGAATGAATGCAATGAATGGTTTTAAATTTTGATGACTTCTGATTATATTAGATGATATCATGTGTAAGTTGGATCTATTTTTACTCTAACATGTCATTATCATAGGATATGTACTTGAATGTTCCTGAACATTTGGATATGTACCCTATGGTAGTGGGATGTTGCAGCAATTCTCATTCATTTGTTTTACGTTTCTATTGTGGTAGATATGGTCACATTAGTCATTCTTGTAACATTCGTAAAATGGAGAAATTATCTCAAATGTATGTTTGGAGACTAAAAGATCAAGTCACTAACCTGAAGGGACCTAGAAAATTTGGGTACCTAAAATAAGATAATATTCTTTTTGCAATTATGCTTCAAAACGGAGACAAGAAAAAATCAATGGATAGTAGACAGTGACTGTTCTAGACACATGATAGGTGAACTATCACATTTCAATTGTATTGAAAGAAAAGACCAGGTAATGTCGTCTTAGCTTATAGAAATAAAGCAAAAGTCACTCAAATTAGTAAAATTGGTGGTTCTGACTCTACCTACATTTATAATGTCCTTTATATTGATGGTTTAAAACATAATCTATTAAGTGCAAGTCAATTATGTGACAAGAGTTATAAAGTCATTTTCTGTACATCTCATTATAGAATTATTTTATTTAGCATAATCTCAATGATTTGAAAGTAGTTTAAATTTTTTTATTACATACAACTCACCCAGTCTATCTTGTGTGTATTTACTTTATCACGGAAATTATTTTTTTGAAAAATAAATATGATTTAATCCTAAAAGATGAAGATAGTTCTAGCAAGTTTTTATTGCATGATAATTTCACTTGATCATCATTCTTAAATATTTTATTCGTTTATTAATATAAATTTTAAATCATATTGATCTTAAAATACAATCACCACCTAAAAAGATAGTAAGAAGATTTAGGGTAGCAAGTGGTTTTACCGAAAGTGTCCCAGAACGAACATTCAGGTCTTCCAATATTTAAAGAAAAACGTCGTCTTCACTAAAAATCAACCAGGCCGACACGGTGTTTGCGTCTTTTTCATTTGCATTTGTAGTTGCTGAATGTGGTCCGCGTAAGTTAAGTTCTACCGAGTCAAGCAAGTCGACATTCTTTAATTCCCTATACTGTATGTCAGTTAAGTCCTGGGAAGCTTCTAATTAAGAATAATTATCATTTTCTTCACGCGCTTTTAAGACTTGACGTTGTTTTCTACAAAGGGTTTCGATCACCCATATTCATTACTCTAAATTGGCTAAAGATACAAATTTCATGGTCAGCCTAGAAAAACATTACCTCCTCCTCCTTTTGTTACAATGAAATTAGAATTACTCAAACCTTTAGGAGAAACTGGAGATGGTTGCTGTAAGTTTCAGTTCAGACCTTACCAACGCAAACATCTACTAGAACACAACGTAATCCATGACTTTTAAGCGGTCCACCTAATTGACGAGGGTAATTTATTTTCGTGGTCATTCCTAATCACATCAAACCAGATAGTAATGTTTCTGGAGTTACGTATCTCACATGTTTTTTTTTTTAATAAAATCAACATTAGCGCAAAAAACAGACAAAGGCAGAGAAGGCAAAGAAAACTAACCCAAGCTAACAGACTTACCCCGTACACCCGAAACCTAATAGCCTTTCCCCCTTAACAAAAATAGAAGCCAAACAATTTGAATGTAAAATGGAGACTAAACAAGAAGGACGATCAGTCCAGTGATGTGGGTTTGCATGTAATAAGGCTACCCTGGCTAAAG
>JANZLD010591863.1:0-13575 GCA_026413575.1 Erythroxylum carthagenense
CAATCCTCTCATTCACTTTAACTTTTTCATAACTCATACAAATTTATTCAAATCCCAAATTTATCAAAATCAACAATCCTTTTTTTTCATCACTTTCCTTTAAGTATAAAAACATCTATACCGTAACATATACACAAAAACACTCATTTCTTTTCAATTATTATTTCTAAATTCTACTTAAAAATCGGGGTCCAACACCTCTTCTATTCATAACCTAGAGGTTTAAATGGGCTAGCTTTCCAGGGAATTTTGTAAGCAAAGTGTGGAAAACCGTCTGCACAGTATAAAAGTAAATTCAAAGGAGCCATGTCAGGCTTTCACCCTTAGGAATGGGGTAGAGGTAAAAGAACCGATGAGAAATCAAATTGAACCCTACCTAATAAAAGACCAAGAAATCAAGAAAGAGGATAAAGAAAAGGATGCAAACCCCCCATACTATCAGCCAGATCTTGGTATACTATGCTTTAACATCGAAAAAAAATTCAGTAGATGTCTATGAAGAGAACATTATCCTTTGGATTAGTAATGACCAAGTGAAATTCAAAATGAATAATGTATTAAAGAATCCAAAGGAGGGTGACCCATTCAAAGGAATTGATGTGTTTGAATCTTTAAAAGAGCAAAAGGAAGAAGAACATATGACAATGGACATCAAGTTTGAATAAGCTATAAAAGTCAATTCTCGTGAAGCAAAAGAAGAAAAAGAAAAGGGGGTGACTAAGGAAGAATAAGAGCAGCTCACCCTTTAACCAAACAAACTGCTAGATTTAATTGAAGATTCAGGGAATTTTGTTATTCCCTAATTTATTGACAACTTGTTAGTGAAAAGGATACTACTGAAATTAATTAGTTTCTCAAATTTACCAATATTGTCCTTCTGATTATTTTGTAATTTGTAGCTTACTCATGGGCAACAAAATTGACATTGAATGAAAAGGATGGAATCAATCCTCTCATTATTGATCCTGGGTGAGTTTCCAATGATACAAAGTCAAGCTAGTGACCATAAATTAGCATGTTTAGGGTAGATTTAAATTGTTATATAATTAAAGTTTTTTTATTTCCATAAATAAATATTAATATTCAAAATTTATTGCACTACTATTTCTCCTACTCTCTTTGAATCAATTATAAGATAGGAAAGCCAGCTCGACATCAAATGCGTTCGTTTTCCACCTCCAACACATCACCACCTCAGTCACCATGATGGTGTTGTGTTCTAACCCTTTTCTTTTTATTTTATTAGTCTTTTGTTTCTTTACCTTCCTCATATTGTTTCATTCCCCCTTTGTGATTGTATGTATCCTTCTCACATTGAGGACAATATGTAACATCCTGTTACCTATGTTAAAGCTTAAACAGTAAATGTGAGAGATTCACTAAGAGATTAGAAATGCGTTTTATGCTCATGCATTACATGATATGTACATACATGTGAATATTGAATCTTTGCAAATGAAAATAATTGTACATGTATTTATTGACAATTTCTGGGTATAATTGTTTATAAATGTGAGTATATTGAGAAATGTGGTTTTTATAAGTTGAAAATTGATTTGGGGAGTGTATAACTTGATTTAGAATTTTTGGGATTTTTGGAAAAATTTCTAAAAATTGTTAGGTAATTTAGCTAGGAAAAATTGGCAAGTGGCAAAGCAATTGTTAAATGGTAGTATAAATTATTGATAAAACAATTGTTAAATGGCAGTAGAAATTACTGTCCAATGGAAATGGAAATTTTGATAAATGACTTTAGGATTTATTGATAAGTGTCATTGAAAATTGGGAGACAATTGGAGTAGAAATTGAAATTGATGGGACTAGTTAAATGAAGGAACCAATCTAATGCTTTAGAAATGGGACACTTGTTACTTACCCCAACCATGTCTTAAGTCATGAGCTTTTAATTAAAATCCCTTCGCGATGCTCTCTCTCTTAAAAAGCCATTGGTGTTTTATTTGGTTTCTCTCCATTTTCGTAGCTCTCTTCTCCCTCTCTTCTTCATGAGTTTTAACCCTTTAAATCTCATCTTTCATGCTACTCTTCCACCTTGCTCTCTCCTTCATTCTCACTAAAAGACCCAACCTATTCCTCCATGAAAGTTGATGATGGTGGAGATGAGAGAGTTAGGGTTTAAGGGTGATTATGAAGATTTGGAAGCTAAATCAAGGAAGTCATGTTTTAATTTTTATGGGTTTGGTTAAATGAAACAATTGTGATGATAGTTAGAAGTTAATTTCATAAAATGGTGTTTTGGGTATATGAGTGTCGTGAATGGTGAAGGGTGTGTAAAATTTCTTGCTTTATTGATGAGTAATGATTTATAGAAATGTTGTGGAGGTTGAAAGATCGTCATAAGGAGTTTTGTATATGCTAGAATATTGGTGAAGAAATGAATATATATATAGGTATATATTGATGTTTTTTTCATATAAATGTTAAATAATGGGTTAGGAGTTGTTTATGGATGATTGATGTTGTATATAATGAGTAAGAAACTATGAGTTATGCTACATAAATTTTAAAGATGAATTGGTTGTGAAATGGATGTTTTTAAGGAGAATTAAAAGTTGATGAGTATAGAAATGTGTCTATAACCTATTTGTGTTAATGGTTGAGTGTAGAAATGACTTGAGATGGAGTTGAGAATGAGGAGTAGATGGAGTAGAAAAGGATGACCTTTGCACAAGTATGTTAGGAGTAAAAATTTGGAAAAATATTTGAAGATGATGGATTGGAAAATGTTCACTGCGTATGCTTCAGTATTTTAGCCATAACTTCTTCTAGAGTTGTTCAATTAAGATGATTCTTAATTTGGATTAAACTAGAGACATATGGATACATTTTTATGAAGACATCAAATTTAAATTCTATCTTTAAGAGTCTCAAATTTTTACATGAAATTAGGAACTGGGTGCAGCAAAAGTGGTGGATGAATGTTTATATTGTGTTATGCTTTGAATGTATAAGAATGTATTATATTTTGGGTGTTTATGATCAAGTGTGGAATATGAAATGTGTACAGATGATGTTGAGTAGAAATTGGGTATAGTTGAAGAAATTATCGATTTGAGATGATGAATCAAAAGAATTGAGAATTGAGAGTGAATGAAATTTAATTAGTGTTTGAATGATTATGGAATGATAATTGCATTAGAAGAGGTGAATTTGGGAAGATTAGGAGTGGGAGTGAGGTTAGAATGAGTTTAGGATCTATTGGAGGAGTTTTGGAGAAGGAAAATTTAGTAGACTCGAAGGTTACACGGTCAGGTCTTGTAGATTCACAATGCCCGTGTGTTTCTGACGAAAGAAACACAATCTAACCCAAAAGAAACATGGTCTGCCCGTGTGCTTCCAAAATGATGGAATCTCTTTTCATAGTCTTCACAAAAGTTGTAGATATAGAAGCCCTCTTTGAAACCATGTAAATATGACCTTAATCTGACATCTCTAGAGAAAGTTATGCTAATTGTACCAAAATAGGTACAATAAGATTGAGGATATAATCATGTTTGATTAATTTGGCCATAACTTCACCATCTAACCTCAAAATGAAGTGATTCATGAACCAATAGATTCATAACACATTTTTATATCTCTCCATGAACAATTGGAGCATTACGAATATATTTGTAAAATTTTGGTTGAAAGAAAGTGAGGAAATCGGTTGGAATAGTATGAACTGGTGTGATTTCACTGAACATGTTTGACTATTTCGGTTATATCTCGATTTATAAGATTCCAAAGGAGATGATTTCTAATTTGGAGTAAACTAGAGATATAGGCTTACAAATTATCTGAAGAAGTCGAATTGTGATTCAGTCTATAAGATGTTTAATTTCTAGAAGGAAGTTGTGTACAGTATACTGTTTTGGATAAGAGCGGCCCGAAAATGTTTGAGACATATCTTCCAAATTACTGAACCAAATTGAGTGATTTTAGTGTTAATAAAAACATAAGACATAGAAGAAGACTTTTCTAGAAGAGGGTATGAACAAATTACATCAATTTCAGTCTCTAATTTAACATGAACAGTAGACTCGAAAGTATGTCTTGGAAAAAGTTTGAAAGTAAGTCAATGCGAAATGAATTATGGTTTCAATGGTTTTAGTGAGGCATAAACCTAAGTATAAGTTATACTGAGACGAGTTTTGAAATGAGAATGATTTTGTGATGAAATTGATGGAAAGATACCCAGGATTGCCATGAACATGCATGGTACATATTTCATTGCGTACATGTGCATTAATAAACACTTAATTGTTCAAATTGTGATATGTGTATGTTTTGCATGATATAGAGGAATGTATTGAGTGCCATCATCCAGAAATTTCCAAACCTTGGAAGCGAATGCTAATCTGGGGCATACTGTGAGTAGACCTATATGGTCCCATTTCATTGTTTATTTTGATTGAATTTTTGTATTGATTGACTACTAGATGCTCATATGAATGTGATTAATTGTGTTGAATTCTGAACAGAAGGTCCGATGATTGTGAAATGTGAATGGGATATTGAAGTGCTACTTGAATGTGAATGTGACAAACTATGTGCTTCATTGATATGATTGATTGAAAATGTGAGATGCATTCTATACATGAATACATGACCAGATAATGGGAGTTGTGACCAGAGTAGCCACTGATCAGAGCTTTAAGCTCAAAGTGTGAAAAGAGCCTCGAGCTCAGAAAGTGATTCAGCCCCTCAGGTTCAACATTTAATGAGCCCTATATAGGACAGTTTATGCACTCTATCACAACAAAGTAATAAATGGAAAGTGGGTCTCATGCGCACTACATATGTATAATATGAATGATTAAATTGTATTGAATGTGAAATGTGAACTGATGTGAATGTGATTTATGTGTTATGTGACTGGGTGAGCTATCGATGATGGTCACTCATTGATTTTGCAAAACTCACCCAAAATTTGCAAATATTTTTCAGGATCAGAAGAATACCCCGTTAGGCAAACCGGAGTATCCCTACAACATACAAGTAAGGGATAAAGGTCGAGATCAGTTTGCGTCTACATTATATTTCTTTATTTTTGTACCAAATTAAGTCTTCCACAATTACTGTATCTTGTGTATTTGAATATATTTATTGTATATAGCTTCCCAATTGGAAATGTTTTGTAAAAGAGATTGGTCAAATTGTAATAAATAATTGTGATTTTAAGTTTTATGAAATAAAAGTATGGGCCCAAATGGCTATTGAAATTCTAATGATTGTATTGCTATGATTAAAAATGTTTCTGAATAAAAGTGGGCTCGATCTGATTGTTGACTTCGGCATATGTTTGTAGTTGTATGATGGTTTGTTTAGGTTGTATGATGTGAATTGTGTGAATGCATTAATGACTAGGACTTAACAGGATAGATTTAGCCTTAAACATAGCCTTTTAGGTTGCAAAGATTTATTAGCTTCTGAAATTAGTGACCTCAGTTACTTAAGGCTAAATATGCTGGTTAATTAGGATACGATGTCAGTCCATTTACCCTAGAAAATTGCCATACTCATTTACAATTTGAGGCCAATCCAATAAGTGGCATTATTAGTACATATTCATGAGAATAATTAGATAAAGCAATAATGTAGGCTAATTTTGTGTTTAAAAATAGAAGAAAAAAGAAAAAAAGGGAAACTTGTATAAATTTTAACTAAAATAACTATTTCGCTGGCCTTCGGGTTATGAATAGAGCTAATAGCCATTCAAGAATATGATATAACTGAGTAATTGGATTGAAACGCATCACAAATGTGTGCCTTCACGTAAAAAAGGCTATAATGACATTCCAACTAAGTAGCTTAATAACAACATGACTTAGTTGAGTAACTGGATCAACTTTCATCACAAATGTTTGCCTCCGCATAAAAATACTAGGTTTATCTCCTTAAAGAAAATCAACAACAAGAATGTTTACAAATAAAAACTACCAAATTTGTTAGTAGCTTGATTTTTCATGAAAACCTATTGAGGAATCGCTACACTTTCGTTTTGAATAAATGATTACCAATGTGTGTGTGCAAGTGATAGAGGTGAATAGACTCAACATTAAAATTTTGATTAGTTGGTATATTTAGTCCAAGGTGCTTAGACGCGGATTTTGTTTGTTAATAAGGTAAAACAACTTGAAGAATGGTGTTTATAGTTAGTTTTGTTTCGCTAAGTTAAAGCCATTGTTTCATTACTGCATTGTGTGTTTTGTGATTTTGTATGTATGTTGTTTTGTTTGCTTGAGGAAAAGCAAATGTTTAAGTGTAAGGATGGTGATAAATATAAATTGCATCATGTTTTAGGGCATAGTTTGATATGTGTTTAGTTGTTATTTCAATCATTTAGTATGTGTTTAGTTGTTAGTTCAATTAGTATGTATTTAAGTTAGAATTGTGTTAGTTTGTTAATTATTTATGTTTTAAGTGTTTCATCGGTTAGCACAAGTCTTTGAGCTTAAATATTATGTTTTTGAGGGACCTTGATGTGTTTGCTAGTGTTTCAGGGTCAACATCGAAGAACAGAGAAGTTCTGTAGACATTTGGGTGGAAATAACGACCTACGATCATGGCATGTCAGTCCACGATTGTGACAGAATCATCACATTTGGCCCACGATTATGACAGAAGCCTAGTAAATAGCCCACGATCATGGCCTACAGGGCCACGGCCATGGCTTGCATCAGGCAGATGCGTGGCTTGCATAAGGCAGATGCGCAGACAATTAAGAACGTCAAGTTTTAAGGCATTTTTTGGATCTTTCGGACCTCAAAAAAACCCTAGGACTGCTCAAAACACAAGAGGATATTTAAATAACAAAAAAGAGGAAAAAGAGAGCTTTTTCATAAGCCACCTTGAACCCTAGAGAGAAATCATCGAGACATAGAGGAAGAGAAGAAGGAAGAGAAAAGAGGAGAAGAAATTGACTCGACGTACTTCTCGGATAAGGAGGTTTCCCAATATTGTTGCCTCCCACCATCCATTTAGATTGTATTTCCTATTTAATTTCATTTTTATTATTGTATAGAATTGGATTAAATAGTTGATGATAGATCTAGAATGTTGAGGATGTTCTAAACTCACCTTCGAAATTTTACTCTTGAATTAATGAAATCTGATTGTTTATGTGTTTATTGGATTTGTTGTGGTTTAATTTTGTGATTGCATAATTCAGTAATAAACTTAGAGGGTGAATTAAATGAAAAACAATTAAATTGGACTAACGAGAGTTAGGTGATTTAACAAAATAAGAATTGAATCAAATCGAGAAATTGTGTGAAGAGACATCTTGCATAGTTTTCTGATAGTTTATTAGAGAACTTCAGAACTAAATAGGGTTTTAGATAGGTTATAAATTGAGAAATTTCAACCCCTATAATATGATTAGGGTTTATAATTTAGGGTTAATGGTTATAACTCGAGAGAGAGTAATCAACCCTAGGATAGTTTATAACTAACAATCCGATAATTCATAATTAGTTAGGTTAGCATTAAGGATAGGTAAAATTTCCTTTTTCTCAATTGGTAATTTCTTTCGGTTAATTCTTGGGTGTGCTACAATTGCTTAATATTTAGTATATTCGTATTTGATTTTTAAGTTGATTGATTGAATTAAATTCTCGTTTTTAGTTTTGTTGCATTTTGGATTTTTGTTATTATTTTTGGCCTTAGATTTTAGGATTAGATTAACTCTCTCCTCGTGAGATCGACACCTTTGGTACTACGCTAACAAACCGTGCGCTTGCGGATTATTGGAGGTTAATATTAAAACTTACACACAACAAACACCCTATCACACAACAAAGTTAGTAAAAGGCATTTAATTTCTTTTTCTTATATTGATAACCCTTTGTCATCTATCACATCTAATAAAATAATTATGAGCATATCTATAAAGGGAAGGCTAATACAAACCACTTCAAAAAACCTTCTCAATGGTTTTCTCGCCTCCAAAATGTCCTCCATATTATATATTGTGGGAAAAATGCACCACTTGCAATTGTTCCTCCTCCGGGACACATCTACGAATGATCTCATCCTTATAAATAAGGCTCATCCCAAAAATAATACTTGAAAGAATGTAGAAACTTTTTCTTTTCTTGAAATTTCATATCAATTCTCAAGATACCATAAGCAAGATAGTTAGCAATATCGACATACCATGGGACTTGTGAAATCACAAATAAATCTTCATCAGGCATTCGTTCAGAAGCATTATGAGGTTCAGTATATGCATTATCATCATTAGGCTGTAACCTAGAAAGGCGATCAACTACTAAATTCTCACTTCCTTTCTCGTCCTTAATTTCTACATTAAACTTTTGCAACATTAAACCCCATCTAATGAGTGGAATCGTTTAACTTGTGGTTTATTCAATAGATATTTAAAGTAGTATGATCTAAAAACACAATGACTTTAGAACCTGTCAAATATGATTTGAATTTATCAAATGCAAAAACCATAGCTAAAATTTCTTTCTCAGGGATTTTGTAATTCACTTATGCATCATTCAAAGATAGACCGTATAGTAAACCAATGCAAGATTTGTTAATTATCTAACCAAGAATAACTCCAATGGCATAGCTCAAAGCATCATATATAATCTCAAAAAGCAAAGTCCAATTGGTTGTAACAATTATAGGGGCAAAAGTTAACTTTTCTTTTAAAATATTGAATGCTTTAAAGCACTTATCATCAATCACGAATGGCACATCTTTACCAAGCAAATTACACAGAGGATGAGATATTTTTGAAAAATCTTTTATGAACCTCCTCTAGAATCCAACATGCCTAAAAAACTTCTAATACCCTTAACTGATGTTAAAGGTGGCAAACTAGCAATTAAATGAATTTTGACTTTATCTACCTCTGTGCCCTTATATGATACTACATGTCCTAAAATACTGCCATAATCTACCATAAAATGATTGTTTTTCCAACTTAACATTACATTCAATACATCTCTTAAGCATAAGAGTCAATTTATGCAAACAGTAATCAAAATAATTACCAAAAATAGAGAAATCGTCCATAAATACCTTAATGAATTTGTCGACCATGTGTGAAAAAATGGACAACATACATCTCTAAAACGTACTACATGCATTGTAAAGCCCAAATGGCATCCTTCGGAGAGCAAATGTCCCAAATAGACATATAAAGGTTGTCTTGGGTTGAACGTCTGATGCTAAAGAAACTTGATAATAACCTAAAAAACTATCAAGAAAACAATAAAAAGCATAGCCAGATAATCTATCTAGCATTTGGTCAATAAACGATAAAGGAAAATGATCTTTCTTGGTTATTTAACTTCCTATTGTCTATACACATTCTCCAGCTTGTCTAAGTGTGTGTTAGTACCAACTCACCTTTCTCATTTTGAGCTACAGTTATGCCTATTTTCTTAGGTACTGCATGCATAGGACTAACCCACTCACTGTTTGCTGTAGGGTAGATCACCCCTTTACTAAGGAGCTTACGAACCTCCTTCTTAGCTACCTCGCTCATGTTTAGGTTGAGCCTCTTTTGGGCCTTTCTAACTGGCTTAGGCCCCCTCCTCTAAAATTATTCTGTGCATGCATACGAAGCGACTAATTCCCTTTATATTGCTTATCCCCTAACCAATGACTTTCTTAACCCTTTTTAGTTCCCTTACAACTTTCTCTTCCTCCTCATTTCTAAAAGAAGCATAAATAATCACTGCATGTGTGTTGGTCTCCCTAAGGAAAAAATTTTTCAAGTGTTTTGGGAGCTCTTTTAGTTCTAATGATTTTGATTGATTAGCTTCTTCCTTAACCTCTTCTTCTACGTAAACAGTCTCAGGATCTCTCTCTATTCTTGCTAGCTAAAATAAACTTGCACTCCTCAATTTCTAAATCTAAAATTTCAACCTCCTTGCCCAAAGTCAACTCAATCTTGTCATCACTACTTTCTTGTAAGAAAACATCTCTAAAAGCAAGATCAATACAATTAATAAAGGAGCATTTTCTATACACAATAATAGTGGGAATAGGGGAAGTATTAAAAATTGAAAACTCGATAGTTTGTCCTAAAATAGCCATGGTTAATTTTCCATTTTTAACATCTATCAAAGTGTTAGTGGTGGCCATGAAAGGTCTTCCTAACAAAATAGTATGTTCAACATTACTAGGAATTTCTTTCCCCATATCAAGGACTATAAAGTCCATAGGAACTATTAACCCCCCCAACCTGTACTAACATGTCTTTTATTATCCCCTTAGGAAATCTAAGAGTTTGATCTACTAATTGCAAGACAATTTTGGTTTGTTTAAGTTCCCCAAGCTCTAAATGCAAATAAACAGAATAGGGCATCAAATTAATACTAGCCCCCAAATCACAAATGCCAGTTGCTCCCTTCCCATTTGCCATAGAGATGTCAATTAAAAAACTCCCAGGATCCTTTATTTTAGGAGGTAACTTATGTTGCAAAACCGTATTTGTTACCTCCGAACCATTACCTTCTCATTTGGTGCATACCTTTTCCTTTTAGTGTTCAACTTTTTGAAAAACTTGGCATAGGCCGATATATTTTTATTCACCTTAAGTAATGGAAGACTTATGCTTAGCAAGGAAAGCATATATTAGATTTTAGAAAATTGCTTGTCAAGCTTCTCACCTTTCAATTTGCTCGGGAAAGGAATTGAATGTGTGTATGGGTTAGAGGACTTATACAACTTTGGTGAACTTGAAGCTTCTAGATTTTCCTCCTCTAGTGGAATTGTGATAGTTTGTTCCTTCTCACCATCCTCTTCTTGCTCTATTCATGTATTCATAACATTATCAACCTTGTTATATATTACCTTACCACTTCTCAAGACCGTAATTACTTTAGCTTGCTATGGTTGTCTTAGATACTTTCCCTTTTGGTTAGCTTGAAGTTGATTAGCCAATTGCCCCACTTAAGTTTTGATCGCAGTTTTCTGATATATGTAAGCTTTAATATTTTAACCTCGATATTCAACAAGCGTACGGGTTGTTCTCATAGTAACTAAGGTGTCAATCTCACAAGGATGGTTAATCTAATACTAAACCTTAAGGTTGAGTTTGCATCATCTTCCTCTTCTCTCTTCCTTCTTTTCTTTGTCGATCTCTTAAAGTTCTCTCGTTTAGGGTTTTGTTGTGGTGGTTGATCAAAAGCTCCTCCTCCTTCTTTGCCTTATTCTTTATATAACTTTTGTGGTCTAGGAAGCCCTATGGTTTTTTTGGGGTCGAAAAGTTCTGAAAAATTTCCCAAATTTTGACTTTTCTAAGTGCCTGCGCGTCTGCCTGACGTAACCACAATCGTGGGCCATATCTTAGGCTTCTGTCACAATCATGGCAATTGGTCCATGATCGTGGGTTGTCTCCAATGCTTATATGACAATCATGACATATGGGCCACAATTGTGGGGCATTATTTCAATCCGAATGTCTTTGAAACTTCTCTGTTCTTTGATATTCACCCTGAAATACTATCAAACACATCAAGGTACCTCAACGACATAATAATTAAGCTCAAATGTTTGTACTAACCTATAAAAACACTTAAACACAAATAATTCACAAACTAACATAATTCTACAGAAAACACATACTAAACAATCGAATAAACAGATAATCACATATCAAACTATACCCTAAAACACGATGCATTTCACACTTATCAATATCCCCACACTTAAATGTTTACTTGTCCTCAAGCAAATAAAAAAACAAACACACAAAAATTCACACAACACTTAATGTAGTAATGAGACAATGACTTCAACTTCATGCAATAAATTTAACTTAAAACACAATCATTCAAGTCATTTCAATTCATTAATATGCAAAATCCTTGTCTTGGGGCTTTGAACTAAATATACATATTAATCTAGACTCAAGTGTTAAATTGTTTACCCTTCTTAATTACACACACTCATTAATAATTCTTTGGTCGTTCAACTCTGTAACTAGTCCTAAGTACATTTTTCATGAAAAGTCAAACTATTACAAGTTCGGTAGGTTTTATTCAAAAACACATTTTTATTTTTATTAACTTTTTATGAACATGGACTTAGTCTTTTTACGCAAAGGCAAACATTGGTAATGAATGTCGATCCGGTTACTCAACTAAAGTATATTTTTTTTATCAAGTTTCTTAGTTAGAATGTCATCCTAGCCTTTTTACACGAAGGCACACATTTGTGAAGCATGTTGATCCGATTACTCAGCTATATCAAGTTTTCAACTAGCTATTAGTTCTATTCATAACCCGAAGGCTAGCGGAATAGTTACTTATTTTAAAAATAACATCCTTGTTAGACCCCGTTTCTGAAGCCCAACTCTTGCGGAATATCCTAAGACTTGAGCGTATCACCCTGTAGTGTTATTTCCATGTAATCCCCTTAACCATCAATAGTTCGTCTTCATTCTCTGATATTATAAGTGTTGGGCCCCATTTCTGCCCTCGCAAGACACATGCCCGATATCCTAGTGACATCCGCACATGCATCCCACAAGGGTGGCGTGCTCACACTAGTTAGTCACCAAAATACAAATTGACTTCTTCAGTTCAATGTTCCCCATTGGCCGATCTTTCTAATGACACCAAAATCGTTCAATTTTGTTTAGAAATCTGAAAGTTATACAACAATCATTTTCAGACTATTATTATATTGAAACAGACACTATACTCAAATTCCATCTAGAAATTGAAAGTCTTAGAGAATGAAGTAAAATTATATTTCTTCAGATAATTTGTAGCACTATGACTCTAGTCTAATTTGAAATAAGAATCATCTCACTCAAAGCTCTACAGACCGAGATATGATTACAATACCAAAATATGTTTAGTAAAATAATCAATTCATGCTCTTCCAACCGATTCCCTCACTTTCTTTCCATCAATATTTTTCGAATCTAAGTCTGAGGTTACCATTTTCTATGTAGAGATAGATGAATGTGTTAGGAATCCAATGCTTCAAGAATAAAATCATTTGAAGGTCGGATTATAAAGTTATAACCAAAAGAATCAAACATGTTTAGAGTTGGAAAACCCTTCAGGTGCGATTGCGAGGATGAAGGTGCGCTCACGAGGATGAAGGTGAGATCACAAGGATGAGGGTGTGATAGCAAGGAGGGAAGGTGTGATCATGAGGGCACTTGGTGCGATCGCGACCGAAGCTGTCTTGCATGATACATCCTCTGCGACGTCATTAACTTCAAATGAATATAACTTTCAACTCCGATGTCTAAAAATTTCATACTATATACTGTTAAAAAGATAGAAAGATAATCTACATCTTTCAAGAAGACAACTTTGTATAATTCATACTAGATCAATACAGATTTTTTCATGAAGTCAAAACACCAATTTGACCCTTATGAAAAACTTGAAATTTCAATGTACAACTTGGAAAGTCATGAGCATAACCATTCAACTACCAACTTTACTTCATTAATTCTCTAATCTCTACTCATTTGACTCATCACTTACAACTAATTCTCATCATTCATAAAAATCCTATCTTTCTTCTCTGTAACATCTCACTTATATATATATATATATATATATATATATATATCAAAACTTTATG
>JANZLD010591907.1:0-13568 GCA_026413575.1 Erythroxylum carthagenense
ATGTGTATGTATTATGTGACTGGGTGAGCCATCGATGATGGTCACTCATTGAGTTCGCAAAACTCACCCAAAATTTGTAACTATTTTTTAGGATAAGGAGAATACCCCGTTAGGCCAATGGGAGTATACTTACAGCATTCAAGTGAAGAATAGAGGTCAGAATCAGTTCGCGTTTGCATTTGTGTTTTTCACATTTTGTATTGAATTGTATATTCCACATATTTTTGTATAAAATTTTATGTTGAAATGAAACAAGTGTTTTATAATTGTGAAAGGGCCCGAATGGCTATTGGAAATTGTGTTAAGTGAAAATGTTTATGAATGAATGTGGGCCCACTTTGAGTTTCGATTTCTGCATTTTGTGTTATCGATTTTTCCAAAAAAATATTTTGTGGGCTTTTTGAAAGATTGAGTGCTTTAGCACACCATCCTCCCGGGGCACAGACTCGAATATCACCATCAATGTTGGATTCGGGTCATCACAAGAGTGGGGTGCTGCACAGGTGAAACATTATATGAATATTGGGAAAGATTCAAGAAGCTTTGTGCTAGCTCCCCCCTTACCAAATAAATGATCAACTGTTGATTCAATACTTCCATAAAGGTCTTTTACTTACAGATAAGAGTATGATTGATGCTACAAGTGGTGGAGCTTTGGTTGATAAAACACTGGTAGCTGCAAGAGATTTGATGGCAAATATGGCTTCTAATATATAACAATTCAGGATACGTTCTGGATATAGTTCAAAACAAGTGAATGAGGTGAATGTGTTAGTGTTGGAGAAGAGATTATATGATTTTACATTTTTGGTGTGGCAACTCGTGATCATAAAGAAAGAAGAAGTAAGGGCATGTGGAATATGCTTGATGTTGGGACACTCCACTGATGCATGTTTGATTTTGCAAAAAGAAAGTACAGAACAAGTTAATGCTATAGAGGTATTTGTTGGCAGAATCAAAGAAAATATAACCCATTGTTGAACACCTATAATATGGGTTGGCGTGACCATCCAAATTTATGTTATGAGAACTCTCAAGGACAACAAGCTATGTCAAATTTCCAGCAATATGGGCAACCTTATGTTCCTAGATAACATTAACAAATGGCACCCGATTCTAAAGGTAAGTCTTCTTTGGAAGATATAGTTAAATCTTTGGCCACTAACACCATGATATTTCAGCAAGATACTCCAGCTAATATTCAAAATCTTGAAAATCATTTGAGCCAAATGGTAACAACCATCAATTGATTGGAGGTACAAAGTTCTAAAAACTTTCCTACTCAAATAGAAATCAATCCCAAGTAAAGTGTCAAAGCTATCATGTTGTAGAGTTGTAAGGAATTGAAGGAACTGTCTCGAAAAATATCCAAGAGACAAATCGAAGAAGAAGCAAGAAAGGAGGTATTGAACCAACTAAAAAAGACACAATTAGATCTATAGAAATTTGTTGTGTAGCCTCATTTTCTTAGTCAATTCACCAAAGAAAAGAAAGACGGGCAAGAGGAAGAGATATAGGAAACTTTCAAAAAAGTCTAGGTAAATATTCCTTTGCTTGATGCCATTAAGCAAATTCCACGTTATGCTAAATTTCTTAAGGAACTCTACACTTCAAAAAAAAATTGAAATTTTATGAGAAAGTCCTATTGGTAGAGAATGTTTAAGCCATATTGTAAAAGAAAAAACTACCACCTAAATGTCAAGACCCAAGCATGTTCACTATTTCTTGTAAATTTGGTGATTTAAGAATTGAAAAGGCCATATTAGATTTGGGTGCGTCAATAAATGTCATGCCTTATAATGTTTACAAGTCCTTAAACATAGGACCCCTCAAAGAAACTAATGTAGTGATTCAATTAGCGAATCGTTCAAATGCTTATCCAAAGGGAGTATTAGAGGATATTTTAGTTCAAGTGGGTGAAATACTTTTTCTAGCAGATTTTTATATTTTGTAGATGGGGAATGATGATGTATCTTCTTTAACTCCAATTTTTTTTGGAAGGTTGTTCTTAAAAACCACTATAACAAAAATTGATGTTCCTGATGGATCATTGATTATAGAATTTAATGGTGAATTAATTGAATTCAATATAGATAATGCCATGAAATTTTCGGATTATGAACTACCTATTGTTTTTGTGGAGTTTATTGACACTTGGGTGCAAGAAAATTCATCATTAATTGGAAGAGATGAAGTTAAGACAATTCTTGAAGTTGGAGAGATATGGCAGTGGCATTCAACCATATAAACGTTGATGCCTAACAACGAACTTAAAGCGACGTTTTGCCAATTAGAGAAAAGCAAGTATTCGGTGAAGTAATTACCTTATGTGGAGCTATCTCGAAATAGCTCCAAGCTACTATCGTTGTTGATTCAACCACCCACATTAAAGCTGAAGAGTTTGCCTAAACATCTAAAATACATATTTTTAGGTTATCAAGATACATTACCTATTATTATCTCAAATAAACTCACTCTTTTGCAAGAAAAGCAATTAGTTTAGGTGCTAAGACAACACAAAGAAGCCTTTAGATGGACAGTGGCTAATTTAAAAGACATTAGTCACACCATTTGTATGCACCGAATCTTGTTGGAAGATGACACCAGGAGGTAAGGCAATCCCAACATCATTTGAATCCACCCATGATGGAAGTGGTACCACTATTGTTCAAAACAGTTGGAGAGTTTGCATAGATTATAGGAAGCTAACTTCGGTTACTAGAAAAGACAATTTGCCACTTTCGATTATTGATCAAATGCTTGAAAGTCTTGCAGGTAAATCTCATTATTGTTGTTTAGATGGTTATTCAGGTTATCGCCAGATTTTGGTTGCACCAAAGAACCAGGAGAAAATAACTTTCATATGTCCATTTAGCACCTTTGCTTACCGAAGAATGCCATTTTGGGTTATGTAATGCAGTGACATTTCAAAGTGTATGGTAAGTATTTTCTCTAACTTGTGGAGAATTGTATGGAAGTTTTCATAGATGACTTTACGGTTTATGGAGAATCTTTTGAAACATGCATTATTAATCTTGAGAAAGTGCTTAAAAGTTGCATTGAGTCTAATTTGGTTTTAGATTATGAAAATGTCATTTATGGTTAATCAAGGCATAATTTTGGGTTATACAGTCTCTTCTAAGGGAATTGTGGTCGATAAGGCTAAGATAGATGTTATTAGATTTTTACCTTACCTTGTGACTCTACGGGAAGTTTGTTCTTTTCTTGTTTATGTAGGATTCTATTGGCGATTTATCACAGATTTTTCAAAGATTGCGTATCCCATGTGTAGATTACTCCAAAAAGATGTGAAATTTGATTTTGATGAGCCATGAAAGATTGCATTTGATGGTCTAAAAGGACGACTCATTACAACCTCAATAATTCAACCACCGAAGTGGCACATTCCCTTCGAATTAATGTACGATGCCTCATATTATGCAGTTGGAGAAGTTTTGGGCCAAAAAATGGGTAAAGTACCTTATGTCATTTACTATGCCTCCATGACACTTAATGATGCTCAAAAGAATTATTCCACAATGGGGAAAGAATTTTTGCCTATAATTTTTGGGTTAGAAAAATTTCAGTCTTACCTATGGGATACATGTGTGATCATTTATTCAAACCATACAACTATAAAATATTTAGTGACTAAGAAAGAAACAAAACCAAGGTTGACTCAGTGGATCTTACTCATACAAGAATTTAAGTTGGAAATATGCGACAAAAATAGAGCTCAAAATTTAGCGGCCGATCATCTCAGTTGGATCGCTCTAACCAATACATCTGATGTTCTCCAAGATGAACTTATAGATGAAAGTCTCTTTGCAATCCAATAGGTAATTTCATGCTGATATAGTAAATTTCTTGGTGACTAAGCCTTTACCTAGTGATTTATCTAGAACCAAAAAGGATAAAATTAAATGAGAGGCTAAATATTACATATGGGATAAACCTCATCTTTGGAAATTTTTTGATGATCAAATTATTAGAAGGTGTGTTATAGATAATGAAATTCCATCCATATTCAAATTTTGTCATTCATCTATATGTGAGGGACACTTTGGCCCTAAAAGAACAGCTCGTAAAATTCTTGAATGTGGTTTATTTTGGCCTAAATTATTTTATGATACTTACATGTTTTGTAAGTCTTGTGATCATTGCCAAAGAACAGTAGTATGGGATTAAGAGATCAAATGCCACTTATAAATATCCTGGTATGTGAAAATTTTGATATATGGGGAATTAACTTTTTAGGTCCTTTTCCTTTATCTTTTGGTAAGACTTATATCATTCTAGCTGTGGATTATATGTCAAAGTGGATAGAAATGAAAGCTACTTATATAGATGATGCTAAGGTTGTAGTTAATTTTGTCAAGTCTAATATTTTGTACCTATGATTAGTGACAGGGAACTCATTTTTGCAATAAAATTGTTGGAACATTAATAAAGAAACATGGTGTTTCACATTATATTTCGACTGTATACCATCTGCAGACGAGTGGGCAAGCTAAAGTTTCCAACAGGGAAATTAAATCAATTTTGGAAAAAGTGGTGAAATCTAAACAAAAAGGATTGGAGCTTACGTCTATATGACACCTTATGGGCATATCAGACTGCTTACAAAACTCCAATAGGCATGTCGCTGTACAGGTTAGTTTTTAGTAAATCTTGTCATTTGTCTGTCGAAATAGAACATAAAGTCTACTGGGCTATGAAGCAGTTAAACATGGATTTGGTAGAGGTTAGTAATAATAAGAAGTTGCAATTGCAAGATTTAGAAGAGATCCTTAATAAGGCTTATGAAAATGAGAAAATTTATAAGGAAAAAGCTAAAGCTTTTCATGATAAAATGATTTTTAGGAAGCAATTTTCAGTAGGACAAAAAGTTATTCTTTATCATTCAAAGCTTAAGTTATTTTCAGGAAAATTACAATCTCATTGGCTCAGACCATTTATTGTTACTAATGTATTTTCTTATGGTGTGGTAGAAATTCAAATTTTAGACACTTTTAAGGTGTTTAAGGTTAATGGACACCACCTAAAACCATACTATGAGAATTCTTTAGTTGATAATGTGTAAGAGATAAAGCTAGTAGCCCCAATCTATATCTGATCAGGTAAGTTGGTGAATACTTCCAGCTAACAACCTAAAATAAGCGCATTTGGGTGTAACCTAAAAATTTCATGTTTAATTTTATTTCTATTTTTTTAGTATTTCTTAAATTTTTTATTTTGTTTTGTTTTGTTTTTATCTATCAATTTTATTCCATTCCCTTTAGTATTTTGATTTGTTAATATTTTCAATTCTAGTTTAATTATTAAAAAATTTCCTTTCCTGCCACCCACTGTCATTTTACCGCCCAACACATTTTCATCTTTACACTTTCATTAACCTCTTCATCTTGCCTTCACTTAAAATTTCACTCACCAACTACCAAATTATTCAACGCCCATATCATTCCAACACAAACTCCAACTTTTTACCCTCCTTTCCACTATAACCAACTCATCCACCAATCCAAATTTTTGTTGGCTTTGTGCTTTCGTTTTTGTGTTTCAAGACCGCAAAATCATAAAGATCAGAACCATGCCATGCAAGAAGAGTGATTCATGTCGGTTAGCTTCACTTGTCCTGACATTGGTGACCACCCAACCTCCATCGGACACAATAGCTGCAACAGCGACTCCATAAATTCCTCTGATTTTTGAACCAGCACAAGGCCTACAATTAGGAATCGCACTCGAAAGGGTGAGCAAATTGAAATGAGAAGCCAATGAAACTCACGAAGTGGGGATTTCACTTCTTTTCAACTACCAGAGGACAATCAAAGATTTTAATAATTGATTTAACAAAAAATCTACCCCTGTAAGTATGTTCTGACTGACACTCTTGAAGCTTTATAAATTCGTAATTCTTTTGAGCAATTGGCTGGAAAAAATTTTTGGAATGCGCTTGTTAAAGTTGACTATCCTACTTATGTTGAATTGATAAGAGAATTTTACAACACTTTTTAATTTAATTCTCATGAATAATTTGACTTGTTTACTGAAGGAATTATTGAATTTAGACTTATGGGCAAGGAATTTGTGTTATCTGTTGTTGAATTTAATGTTGCTATGAATTTTATATCAGCTGATGACATTAAAAATGAACCATTTGTAAGTTTTAGCTGTGATTATCGTAGTGATTTTCATGCCTCTAAATTGTTGACTCAATGGTTTGTCGATCATCAACTATATAATGCCACTGCATCTAAGAGTTCATATTTAAAAAACCCTATTTTCAAAATCATACATCGACTCTTAACATACAATTTTTCAGGGCATTGGGATTCTACTGCCACACTTTTTAAGGCTGAAATTTATTTTTTGTGGTGTATAGACAAGCAAATTCCTATTAATTTAAGTTTTGGTTTTTGATTCAATTTCAATCTTTATTAAACAAGAAATCCAAACCCTAAAAATATTGACGTGATTGTGGCTTATGCCATAGAACCTTTGGATATGGAATGTTTGTGCAGGATAGGAATCATTGGCATGAGTCATTGGAGGATATCCTTTACTAATCTGGGTCTAGCTTTCCCTTCCAACCCACATCAAACCACAAAGAGTCACGTTATCCTAAATACAACGAGTAGTAGCCAACCTCCCTAGGCTAACTTGGATGCCTGTCTAACTCGACTTGAACGCTAGATGCATAGAATGGAGCATAATTTAATAACATATTGGGCACACAAGGATTCCAACCTCCTTACCCACCAACCCCATAATTTTGGCGATCAACTTACAGAGAAGTTTTATTTTCTCTCCTCTTTTCTAACTTAGCTTCTTTTACTTTATGTCATTACATTGGGGACAACGTATGGATTAGGTATGGGGGTAGGGTATGTTCTATATAACTGATATTTGGGAATATTTGTTGAAAATTTTTGAATGCCTATTGGCTTGTTTGCAATTGATTAGCCAACTTCAACACTTTCTATACTTCCACTTTTAATGACTTAAGTAGTGCACATAACTTAAGTTAAATTTATTTTTAGGATAATACATGTCACTTAGTTAAGAAACACAAGTGTATACACTTAGTCAAGGTTTGGCGATCATATGATTAAACATGGTGTATAATTATGCTAAATTGCATTAACCTATGAGTTTTTGGGCCTAAAAGGTTGAAACATCTATATCAATATGTATTTTTTATGTGGGATTATGTTTTAACGTGAATTTTTCTCTAGAACTTGCTTGGAACCAACTTGAGATCACATCTATACATGTGTGCATAAAAATGATAAATGTTATCTTTGTTTTAAATTTTTAGCTTAAAAAAACAAACCCAATTCAATATATTTTCTTAATCCTTTTGAGTTGAACCCTTTTTCTAGATAAACTCATAATAAACAACTAAACCCCCTAGTATCTTCACCCATCATAAATATAAGTAGGCATTCTAACCACAATTTATTTGGAGAAATATGGAAGGCAAGGAAAAGGAAAGAAAAGATGAAAGGAAATTGAAGATATTAAGATCTGAATTATGTGTTATAATACTGTCTCTTATTCTTAAATATCAGTATATTTCAAAAAAAAAATTTGGAATGTAATCTATCTCTATGGAATGACTTTTTTGACTCTTTGGTGATTGAAATTTTGTCTCCACAAGTAGTTAGATGCTTTGCTAATGTTTATGATTTTTCCCTTTCCATTTATCAATCCTTACCTTTACCTATAGCCTAATACAACCTTAAATAAAGACCTTTTAATTTGTGCATGTTTGTATTTCAAGTGGTGAAAAGTTGGTGACGTTGGACTCTATTTTCGGAGCCCAACTCCGGAGTCACAAAAATATAAGCATAGTTGAAAACATTGGATTTGGAAGAAAAATCCTCCGAGAGCAATGGCGGGTTCATCGTGGCAAAGTAATGTCTCGCCCCAGGAGCAATGGTAGGTTCACCATGGCAAAGTAATGTTTCTTCGTTGTGAAGCTGTGGAATTATTTACAAGGACCTTTTGGGACAAGTTCACTGCAGTGAAACGCCGAAGTGAAACGTCGCGACCAATATTTGGTTTCACCGCGGCAAAGTCTCGAAGTCGAGCGAACGAACCTTTTAGGACAAATATGCTGCAGCAAAATGCTGGCTTTGCTATGATGAAGACCTTTAATCAAATCTCGAGTACCTCTCAGGATAAATACACTGTGACGAAAGTTTGGCTTGGTCGCGAAGAAGTTGCCAAAATCAAATAGAAAACCCTTCGGGAAAAGTTCACTGTGGCCAAGTTTGGCTTCGTCGTGGCAAAACCTTCGAAACCCAGACACCCAAACTCAACTATCAAACACCAAGTTTTACATATATAGCTCCAAAACCACATCTATAACTCATCCAAAAGATTAATACAACCATATAAAAAAGAAAATTATTTAAATCCTTAGTCTGTTGAGAATGAAATGTGAAAATATGAAAAGTCATAAGCAAACCCAAATTTGTTTCATTAATATCAATAGATAAGAGTTTTTCAAAGCTTTAATGGGCATTTAAAGCCACAATACAACATTGATCTTAATCCAAAAAATACAAATTATACTTGAATGAGTAATACTTGAAATGCAACTAAAGCATTGTGCTTTCCAAAAACTAACTCAAAATACAACATAAGCAAATTTAGAGTGATGCCTTGCCTCTCGATCACTTAAACTCTTGCTCATCACTGGAGATAGGGACAGAATGGGGGTGTGCTTAAAAGCTTATGAGTAATAAGTTTATAATGAAGTAACAAGCAAAACCATTAAACATATTCATTTCCATAGTCAATTTTCATTGAATCCATGAGACACATAATTCCAAAATTCTCAACTTATCAAACAATTCATAAACAATATAAACCATGCATTCATCAAACTTGTCATTATAAACACATAAGCATTCAGAATGGTTTGGGTAAGGCCATAAGGGAGTTCTTGTAAATCTCCTATAATAACATAAAGGACTAGCACAGAGCCACATAATGGTTTTGTGTAGTTTGTAAACATGAGGGAGTTCGTGAAGGAGCTCCATGCCACTAGCGAGCCGGCGAAAAAAGCCTTTAACATGGTCAATGTGCATGTGACTTAACAGAATGGACCACCACTAACCCACACAAACATGTATTTCATGACTTGCAAAATATTGCCCAAAAAGGCACATTTCTAAAACAAAATTTCCTTAAGCATGATATATTTTCAAATACCATTTCATCTTCGTTTCATAATTCATCAACCAAATTCAAGTACCAACCATATAACAACTTCTTAAAGCATGTAAGAAACATTAAATGCAACATTTATGAAGCAATTTAAAATCATTTAACTCTAAAAATTTGGAAAAATATTTATGGATCAATAGCTAGATTATAAATGTGTAACCCACCTTGAATTCCTTGCTTAAAAACTTGCTCAAATGTGCTTCTCCTCTTGCTCCTCTTGCCTTTATTGATTCTCTTTAACATTGGCAAAAATTTGTATTCAATAGGAATGCAAATTGAAAACCCACAAAGCACATTCACTAAAATTGACTCTAGAATGCTTAAACCCATGCATTTCCTAAGCTTCATGAACTAAAACCCTTCCAAAAATCCAAAGGATTCATAATGCACTTACCTTGAATCTCCACCAAATAAAGGGATATTTGGCTCAAATGAAAGCTCTTCCCTTCCTTTTTCTTTTTCTCTTCTTGAATAACCTCAAAATCTCTGTTGGAAACTAAGAAAAGATGAAACCTAGCTTGCTCTTCCTTCTTTCTTTGTTTTCTCTCTTGTTTGCATTATTTTCTCCCTTCTTTTCTATCATTCACGTTTTCTTCCCTCGAAAATGCAAGACAATACTTCCTTCTTCCAATTTTACCCTTAATGAGTGTAAAATGTCCACTTTGCCCTTCCTTTAATGCCTTATGGTTTTTAAATTTAAGTGGCCTACCAAAAATGCCCTTTTTACGCTACACTCTTACTAATTTAATTCAATTAACCAAAGTACTAAAATCCTTCCAACCCAACAGGTGAAATAGCAAGCATATGGTAGAATATTTACATTTAGAATAATGTGATTGAAATATTGAACCAATAAACACTCGAGTAATTTGAGTGAATCCAATCTGTGAGAGTTTGCTATAATTATGTGCTAGTTTTTGAAATATGATTGCCTTAAATTGACTTTGTTTATATTTACTTGATTGATTAACTATGGGGTATTCATTGATTACAAAATTGTTTAACTCTTGAAGTGTGCACTATTTACTATTGTGAGACTTGGAATAAAGAAAGCTGATTAGTTGGTCAATTGATTGCAAATGTAGTTTGTTGAGGACAAGCAAAAGATTGGTATGGGGGAATTTGATAAGTTATTTTTTGCGCTGATTTTGGATATAAATCTCTTTAATGTGTTGAAATTCTTATTTAAAATTAATAGACTTGTTTCTTAATTATTCTCAAATGATTTTTAACATATGAGAGATGAATTTAAATCAAAAAGATGTAAGAAAAGTAAAGGCAATTCGAATCTATAGTTACCAGAAAAGTTTTTGACTATGCGTGGGCACGTGTAAAGGAAAAGTTAATTAGCAGAATCTGATTTAAAAATATATTCAATAGACTTAGAATTCTAATTATTTTGGGAATCAATTTGTTTTCCTTATGTAGGGATCTACTACTGATTTTGTGGGGAAGTGTATCTGATAAAAATAACGATAAGAGGGAAGGCACCCTTCTAGACATATCATCTTTCACGTTTTTGTTTTGGTTTTTTAGGAGTAGTTTTTGTATTTTCTGAAAAAGTGCAAAGATGAAAACAAAATGTTCTGCTATTTTTTTGTTGAGTTTTAACTCTGTCATGAATAGCTAAATCCTTCTTCTTGGTTGAAGGGAACCAACATTATCATCTAGTATGTGTGAGATTTTCTGAATAAAGTTTATTTCATTGATGAATATTTGATTGATTTCTAGGGTGTGCAACTAGGAATTAATTAATTTAATTTATAACCAGATTAGTAGGATTTAATGTTCAGTTTTGCTAATCCAAAGTGGCAATTAGGATTACCATCTTTATGTTAGGGATTGGAATTTCTAAGAAAGATACTTATCTAAACTAAATACATATTATATGTGTATTATCTTGATCACTAGTTCTCTTAGTTCTTAAAGCTATTAATTAATCAAACCTAATATCGTATCTAAGTTGTTGATTAATAAGAGTGCTTAGAATACATGTTTCTATTCATCTAATCCTAACAAAGAACATCACTCAATGAGTATTTGTTAATGGACTTAATTTTATATCAATTATCCATATTAGTTTGATAATGTAGGTAGCCCAAAACTAAGGTTTGTTCATCAATTTTCCATATTTGATTATTTTTGTTTATTTCTAATTTTTTCAATTTTAATTTCTTAATTCCATGTTAATTTAACCCCCTCCCAAATTTATTTTAGTTTTTAACTCGTGAAATTACCAATAGATTCCTCATGGGAACGATCTCATCTCTTCACTAACTACATATTTCATTATTAAAGTTGGTATTAATTTAGTTGCAAGCGACAACATTACTAGTAATATAATGCCCCAACCAAGTCATATAACTCAAAATACCTCACTATATTACTTGATTACTCTAGTGAGGCTTACTCACACAAATATGAGACAATGATGCTAAAATGATTAGAAAACACTTTAAAAAGTGTATAAAATACACCTAAATGCTTTTTGATAAAATAGTGAATGAGAAAACATTTATTTATAGGGTTTTGGGACTCCTACTAGTCATTCAAGCTAGGAACTAGCCATTATAATGATCAATTGCAGAGCACCAGTCGACAAGTATAGTATTTTATTAACCAATATGTAATGAATGCACAAATTCACTATATATTGAAACATTGGTCAACCAATAAGCATATTGGTCAACCAATACATCGACCAGTGTTACAATAAGCTCTTGTCATAACTTTGACTTATATTGGTCAACCACTAACCTATATAGGTAGACTAATCCCTAAAAAACATAATTTTAGCAACTTTAAATGCTAAAAGTCATTTTTAAATACAATATAAAATGCTAAAACTCATTTTAAATACAATTATGATTTAAACACTTCTTAAAATGTTCCTTAAAGAATGTGTGAAATATCAGAAGCTTTTCTATTAAAATCAAAATCTTCAATACCTCTTAATGAATGAAAAGACTCTTGAAATGGAGTAAATGAAATGTTTATATATAGTGAGCTTTTTAGATTATCAAATTAACAAAGTGAGATTACAATTAATAATATAAAACATAAAATGACCATAATAAGTGTAGCATCCCACTCCCGCAAGACCCAAACTCGACATCGAGGGTGATATCCGAGCTCGTGCCTCACGAGGGTGATATGCTAGAGCACTCAATTACCGTCCAAAAACTCAGTATGACATTTTTATTTATTTTTGCGAAATTCAATAAACGATTTGGGCCCGCTTTAGTTCAAAATCATTTTCGATCATAACATAATTTCAGTCATAAAAAGGGCGCTCAACAGTATTTAACACTTTCAGTAATCACATTACAAATACGACATTAGCCAATTGGGACCCACTGAAATAAAAAGCACTATTTTATGAAAATTGCAGAAATACAAATTTACACAAAAACATAATAACACTAATGCAGACGTGAACTGATCCCAACCTCAATCTCTGACTTGTAAGCGGTAGACATACTCTCGTTTGTCTAACGGGGTACTCTTCAAATCCTGAAAAATAATTGCAATGTTGGATGAGTTTGCGAACTCAGTGAGAAACCATCATCGATGGTTCACTCAACTCATGCATTTCGCGAGCAATTTACAGATTATAACACAATCGCAAAAACAGAAATTATACAAAGCAATTATCATCAGTATAAGCATTTATCCTTTTTCCCTAATCAAAAATCAATCAAAACATAACAATTGAATTCATAACATTTTTCCCATTTTATTCCCTTGTTGTGACAGAGCGCCTGAACTGTCCCTTTTCTGGCTCATTACACATTAAACGCGTCTTAGGGGTAAGAGAAACCTCTGGGTATGCACTACTTCCCACGCGTCTTTGGGATAGGAGAGCCCTCTGGGTATGCACTACTTCCCACGCGTCTTTGGGATAGGAGAGCCCTCTGGGTATGCACTATTCCCTTTCGAGCATGAGGCTCTTTCTCAGTAGGCGAGCTTGTAGCTCTCGGTGGCAGCTCTAGTCACAACCGTTTTTAATCAATCATTCATGGAATTCATTTATCACAATGCAATCCGATCCAATTTATCGAAAACAATCATATCATGCTCAATTACACATTACTCTACATTCATCGAAAACAGTCATATCATGCTCAATTACACATTACTCTACATTCACAATTTATTATATTGAAGCATGAACATTTTGCATTCACAAACAGTTTATAATTCAATGCCAAAACACTCAATCCCTCGGACCTTCGGTCCGAGATTTCAAATATAATCATTCACATATATCCATCATTATTCTCCACAAAATTCCAAGCACAGAACATTTAACAATCAAAGATTGAGGA
>JANZLD010591931.1:0-13561 GCA_026413575.1 Erythroxylum carthagenense
ATATGAGTTTTCAAGCATGAATACGTGTTACATGGGTTTGGTTAGGTCCCTCATGTGGAGTCAGTGCACTGGTCTCATCTCTTAAAGCCTTCTCTCGGCTGCCCGCAAGTGGCACGGAGTTCCTTTTAGGACTCCCTTATGTGTATGACTACACAAGGCCATTTTATGGAATTGTGTAGTCATCATGTGTATTGGACTTTCCAAACCATTTTGATGTGTTATAGGATTTGATGTTATTTGAAATGTGGTGCATTTATATGTGATGTAATCCATGTGTTTCAATTGTATCCATAAATTGTAAAAAGGTTTGGGTTTTCGACAAATGAGAAATCTGGGATTTCCAACGATGATGGTTTTGAAAGCAGTTTGTAAATGTTTACGAAAGAATTTGGAAATTAAGAAGTTTTTCTGGAAAATGAAACTTCGATGTTTTTGAGCAACTAAAAGTAAGGTTTGAAAATATTTTGCTTATCATTTGTTTAATAAACATGTTATCCACGAGCTTCTGAGCTCACCCCCCTTTCATCCCCATCTCCAGGTATTCGAGAAGGAGATCGGATGAAAGCATGGCAAGACTTATGTTCGTTTGTATAGCATGTGTTTTGTATAAAGTAGAGTTTGATACTGACGTTGTATAAGTCTTGAATATGGCTTGAAATGCCATTAGAGTATTGTAAGCAGTTAGTTCAAAATGTATTTTGGGATTATGCAATTGTATAAGAACGTGAGTTATGGAATTGGCAAATTTGTATTAGTTATGGATTGTGCAATTTAGTTTTGTATATAAATTGAATTGAGTTATGACTGTATTTGGGATATATCTATATATGGATATGGACAAACATGTTTGGTGATGAGATATAAATTGTGATGGTTTACAAGCATGTTCAATTTTTGGATTTAGATAGATTTGTGAATTATGAAATGATGTATAAAATCGAATATGACCATATATGACTGGGATTTGTGTATGAGTTGGGATTCCGGACGTGAGGTCCGAGGAGTTGTGTGTTGATTGAGCTGGTTATAGAAGTGATTTCCTTTTGAAACCCTTTTCAGGGTTGGGTTTATGAAAATACAGCTGTTATGCTGTCCGATTTTTGTAGGGTAACATATGAATAAGTGTATTAATGTATAAATTTATGGGTTCATTAGCATGAGTGTGATATTTGCTATGGCAAGAAATTAGAATAAGGACAAGAACATGTCTCATTATGAAGATATTGAGTTATCACATAATTAAGAAGATCATGTTTAAGGATTCGAGATTCATATGAGAAAAAAAAATATACAGTTTTCGGATTGGTCAATCCAAGGTTTCCAACGCAACAAGTTTTTTATGTTCACGCGTTGGATGTCGGAATTTGAAATTCAATTCGAACCCACCGGTTGTATGCGTTGACTTCAAGTTCATTTTCTATTTGCATTTGAATTCTTTTGGTATCTGATGTGAATCCATCTTGATTTATTTCATTTCGAATCGATCTCATGTATTCGATCCTATCAAATTGATCTATTTGTTTGGCATTCGTATTTGATTCCATTCGATTTCCTTTTGTATTCGATTCGACTTACTTGATATTCGATTTCAGTTGGATTCGATCCTATTAGCTTCACATTTGTTTCGTTTTATTCGCTTGGGCTTTCAATTTTCATTCCGCTTCAAGATCGATTTAAGAGTGATCTTGTGCAGTTTACCAGTGTTAGTGTGTTAAGTATATGCAGTTAGGTCTTGGAAACGAGATCCAACACGTGTAACCTGTTAGGTTTCCAGTTATGTTGGCCGCTTGAATTAACATTTAATTCAATCTAGTTATAAGCAGTATCTAGTAACACATCATGACCCCCAATTGGTCAGAAAGTTAGTAGTTTAACTATAAACCCTTCTATAGACAATGTTCCCGTGCTATTCATCCTTTCACCATCTATATCCCACTTGGTTGTGTCAACTCCCACTAGACTAACTACGTCACATCTAGCCCAAGTGATGTTAATTCTTGTCCTCGAGGCTCATTACTTAATTGGATATGTCACGAAAGACTACCTCTATGACATTCCCAAGTAATGACCCCGACAAGAGGTCGTGGGTATCATCTCATTCTATTAGGATTAGTGAATCCTTTATTAGATACTTAATAACCTTCAAGTACCTCAAGTTATACCCAATCACCACCCTATGAGCAACCTTTAAAAGGCAACAAGGAATGGAGTCAAACTACAGGATTAGTATCCAAGATATCCTTGAGCACCTCAAATTTAAGGATATTTGCACTATTGCTATGATGAGACTATCATTGACACTAAAATAGATTATCCATATCATTTTCATATGGAAGGTCATCCCATGTACTTACTACTCTTAGCAAGCATCCACATGTTAACTCTAAAAAACTTATGAGTTCTATTGCTTGATCTAATCAAGGAGTATAACATGTGCTAGTATGTCCAGATTAATAATGTCCTATCTCATTAATCCTATGACTAGGGATGATTTAGATACTAACATAATTACACATGATAGGAATCTCATTATCATGATCTCATCACGATTTCCTTTATGCTATGTAATGTATCAAAGACTTCATTAATTCGAAATAAGATCACTATCAATTCATAAAGAACATGGACATCAAATTAACAAAAAATCATTTTTATTAATCAAAAAGATTTGTACAATAAGTACTAAAGGTGATTGCCTTTAGATCTCTTCTCTAACACGATGCACACTCTCCATTGTGTGACATAGGAATTAACTCGTTCTTTTTATTAGAGATCACCATCATTCCTCCTTTCTTTGGTACAACCTACACATGACTCACCCAAGGACTATTTGACATAGGGTAAGTCACTTTAGCCTTTAGGAGTTTAATCATCTATGCTTTGACCACATCCTTCATATTTGGATTTAACCTCCTTTGAGGTTGTACCACCAATTTAAACTCCTCCTCTGTTAAAATTTTGTGCGTGAAAAAAGAAAGGTTGATCCCTCTAATATCAAAGATCTTCCATGTAATGGCCATTTTATGTTTCTTAAGCACATTTGACAACTTTTACTTTTGTGCCACCCCTAGAGTTGATGCAATAATTACCGATAATTTTGATTTCTTCTCAAGAAATGCATATTCCAAATGATTAAGAAGTGCCTTCAACTCTAACTCTTGTGGCTCTTCAATGGAGGAACCTTATCCCTATATTTCTATATATTTTCTCAATTTATTTTGTTCTCATGAAATCCTTATTGTCTTCCTGTTCATCCACATCTTGAGTTATAGACAATTCATGCATGTCATTAGACACAATTTCTTGCATAATGTCTAAAGTTACAGAATTGTTAACATTAATAATGCTTTCTGTTCTTTATGGTTTTTTTTTGCTTTTGATATTAGCTTCTTTGTTTGATTTAGTGTTTAATACTTTCTAGGTTTTATTATGTTGATCTCTTTGCATCTGATATTGTTGGGTTATGTCAAGATTGAACTTTTATGCTTAACGATCTTATGGTTTCATACGTTTTGGGTTTTTACATGTTCATTTTTCTGGTTTTTCATGTTTTGTATGATTGAAAGTCGAGTTCTTTGATGCTTTATTACTCTCTTATCATCTGGGTATTGGTGCTTTCTAAAAATAAAGAGATGATATATTTCATTATATTTTAGTTTTAAAATATTTTTTAAAAGTCGAGTTATATTTTATTTATTTATTGTAATTTCATTTACATAATGATTTAGCATGTCAGCTTTACTTATTTACCCTTTAACTTGCATCACTCTTTTATTGTCTCTTCTGCATGTGGGTCTACTGGAAACAGTCTCTCTACTATATAGGGGTAAGGCTGCGTACTATCAGACCTCTCTAGACCTTGCTTTATTGCGGGAATTCAAAATGGATGTGATGATGATAATGAACCATCACACTCAAGTGTGTATCTTATAACATTAGATATTTGACAAGTTACCTTTTCTTCTCCCACCCTAAGAACTTGTTTACCATCACTAACGTCAATAATGGCTTTAGTCGTAGCTAGGAAGAGGCGCCTTAAAAGCAAAGGTACTTTTATATCCTCGTCCATGTCAAGTTTAATGAAGTTAAATGGGAAGATGAACTGGTCAATCTTTACTAATACATCCTCAACGATTCCTCTAGGGTGTTTAATAAATCTATCAACCAATTGAATGCTCATATTAGTAGGTTTAGGTTCTATTAATCCCAGTTTCTTGAATAATTTATATGCCATTAAGTTAATGCTAGCACCTAAATCAGTTAAAGCTTTTTTTACTGACAAATTACCAATAACACAAGGGATCGTAAAACTCCCCAGACTTTAAGCTTCTCTGGTAGCTTGTTTTGTAGAATCACTGAGAATTCCTTACTTCGCAAAATTGTTGCCAATTCCTCCAACTTATTCTTATTAGAAAGTAGCTCCTTTAGAAATTTTTCATACTTAGGAATCTATACTAGGGGGCTTTAACAAATGTTAAGTTAATATGAAGTTGTTTGAATAACTCAAAGAATTTACCAAGTTGCTCCTATATGTGATCCTTCTTTAACTTCACTAGGTATGGTATAGTGGGTTGAAATTCCCTTACTTTAGGAGGATTCTCTACATCTTTGGTCTTCTCTTGACTGTTTTCACTGTCCTCCTCTTCATTTAAGGGCTGGCATCTACTTGTAACTCCTTCCAGCTTTTAAGTGTGATTGCTTTCACATGCTTATTAGGGTTGGGTTTAGCTATATTCGACAGATTTGCTATTTGCCTTTCGGCTAAAATTATTGTCATTTGGTCAAGTTAAACCTCCAAGTTACGTATAGATGTCTGTTGTGTCTGGTATTTTGTTATTGATTCCTAAACAAATTCCAGTATCATTTCATCTAAATTTGACTTCTTTGGCTATGATGCTCGATGTTGATATCCAGGTGGAGGATTGTTTCTTTGTTTTCCTTGATTACCCTATGAAAATTTGGGGTGGTTCCTTCATCCAAGGTTATTACATATTACTGTAAGGATTATTTTAGGGTCTTGAAGAATTCCTTAAATAGTCCAGGTGTTTGGACAAAGTTGATTAACACTCTTGTCCTTAGTGATCTAGCTTGCATGCCTCACACTACATCACTTTTCCTTGTGGAGCCATAGTTAATTTGTTTATCTTTTTACTTAGGGCTTCCTCTTGAATTCCAACTATGCAATCACGTCTACTTCAAGACTCTCGTTGGCCTATTAGATTGTGCTTTAGTTGAGCACCACTAATAGTTGTTCATGGCTGTATCTTCGATCAACTCTTAGCTGCTTCAAGTGTTTTATTATTTAGCCTCCCTCCACATCTATCAACTAACTTGAACTTTGACTTAGCCCATCATAAAAAGATTGGATTTGTATCCATAGAAGTATTCCATAATGAGGGCATCATTTGAGCATCTCCTTTAATCTCTACCATGTGTCATACATTGATTCACCTTCAATTTGGAAGAATGATGAGATATCATTCCTTAGCTTTGTAGTCTTAGTAGGGGAAAGTACTTATAGTGAGAATTTTTCTACCACTTGATCCTATATAGCAAGTGATGAAATAGGCATAAAATTCAGCCATTGTTTAGCATTTCCTCTAAAGGAGAATGAAAATAGATGTAGTCTAATTGCATCATCGTTTGCTCCATTGATTTTAAATGTATCGCAGATGTTTAAAAAGTTAGAGATATGCGTGTTGGGTTCGTCTTAGAGTCAACTCAATTCCCAATCTTCATCCCACAAAATTAAGACTTGTGTTGATTATTTTTTCCTTTTTTTATTTCATCTATATACTTTAATTTTTTTTGCATCATAAATACTTTTTTATGAATATGTTAGGTTACACAGTTAGCTTATAGTTTTAAATGGCCAATAGCACTAATCAAAATTTCGGCCCATCCTATATCAAAATTAGCATAAATATAATTTAATAACAATTATTTTATTACTATTTTTTATTAATTAATAATCAATATACAATACTCAACTATTTATAAAGTTTAAATCTATACCTAAATCATGTTAAAATAATATATATGGTCATATCATTGAATTTAAGCATAAATTCTTAAAATTGTTCAATTAAGATTGAACAAACCATATCTATTAACTTAACATAGTCAAATCACGAAGCAATTGAAACTTCTAACAAGTCGTTGTCATAAATTTAACTTTTATTATTTATTGTTCTAAATTTTAACTTATTAAGCTAATTGCAATTTGATTGAATTACTAATAGGATGTATCATATTCAATTAATTATGGCTAAAAATAACCCTTCATTTACACTTAAACTATACATTGTCCTTATTGGAAAAATAAGCATAAAAATAAATACATAGTTCACAAAAATAGAGACAGAGAAAGGAAATAAAGATTGAGAAAAATTATTAAGTTAATAAATATGGTTTGTTAAATTAATGATTTAACAAACCACATCTATTAACTTAACATAGTCAAATCATGAAGAAATTGAAACTTCTAACCAGTCATTGTCATAACTTTAATTTTTATTTTTTATTGGTCCAAATTTTAACTTATTAAGATAATTGTAATTTGAGTGAATTACTAATAGGATGTATCATATTCAATTAATTATGGCTAAAAATAACCCTTTCTTTACACTTAAACTATACATTGTCCTCGTTGGAAAAATAAGCATAAAAATAAATACATAGTTCACAAAAATAAAGACAGAGAAAGGAAATAAAGATTGAGAAAACTTATATAAACCCTTGTTGATGTTGCCCTCTATAAATCCAAAAGATACATTAAAATGAAAACTTTGCTTAGAAACTAAAAAGAACAAAAACAATAGAATGTAAAAGATACAAGATATAAAATAAAACAAACGTATTTAAAAATAAATTGACATAATTAATAATTAAAATAAGTTTTGAAATACAAGCGAAAGAAATTCAAATAAAATCCAATAGATAAACAAAAAGAATAAAGAAATAAGTTATCCACTACATTATCATCATCATCATTGTCCTCATCATGCTCTGTTGGTAGTTACAATAGTGGAAAAGGCCTTAGTGTCTTTGAAATTTTGACATGTTGAAAATAAGTAACCATGTTATCCTCTAACCAATTCAACTACTATGCCTGCACATTAAAGCTTCTTTAAAATCCTTACATCATTTTACTTTACAAAAATTATTATTTTTAACTCGGTGGATGATTTTCTTAATTCTCTCCTACATTAATTGTTAAGGTATCAGTTTAAAATATTTGGGTTATAATCCTTTTACTCATGTGGCTCAACAACTAGTGTTGGTTGCTCATTACTTCTATCTACCTTCTCAAGTATTACAATTAAAATATTACCTTTTAACTCTCCATCCTTATGACTAACTACAACATATGTTCCCTCCACCTTCTTCGCTAAATTTATATACCTCATCACTTCTATGTTAAGGAAGTATTAAACATGATATGTTCATTCCGAAGAGGTTGGATAATACTTGTAGGTTTTTAAGGTATAAACCTCCATATATTGATCCCTTCTTCCTCATCATCATATGCTCTAAATATCTGGAAAAAAAACTCTAAATTACATTGGAATGCTCCACTATGTAACATAAATAAAATAATTCTCTTAGAGCTAACATTCTTGTACTCTCCCTCTTACTAATCATAGTGTGAGTAATAGTTTGGTGTAGATAATGTAAGGCGGGTGAACTAATATTAGTGCTCTTGGTTCTAGTAGGGTTATAATTGTAGGCTTTATATGATATATCATGCCAAAAGAAGACAAAACTAGTTACATTTAAAGGGAAGTTTATGATAGAGGTTTGGTAGAGCTCAGATTCCACTTATTATGATGTATAAAACTCACATTTAAGTTTAAAATGATGGATGGATATTTCACCTTAATTTAAAATGATTGATGGATATTGCACTTTTAATATGAAATTTTACCATATTTGAGTTGTTTAAATTTTTATATTTCTTATATTGTAATGTGGATAACACTTTGAGTGTGAGCTCTTTATTTACATCTTTTATGATTTTGAAAAAACTTATCCATCCCACATTGTCAGTCATCATTTAAAACTTCACCCCCAAACTAATCTCTACCAAAGTATGCATACAATAACTTATATTTGGTTTAAATGGTTAATTTCTAATGATTTGAAACCTTTCTAGATGAGTTTCAATGTTGAAACATAACATATGATGTTTATTTTGAGAGGGTTGTTAGGATTGATGTTATGAAACAACCTCCTCTCTTTATCATCCATTTCCCTCTACTAAAGGTTAATCATTACTCATGTCACTTTAATTTAGCACCTACAAATGAAAAAAAAAAAACACAAACACCCTCACACTTCAAAATTACTAAATGTCAACTAATGGAACTTTAATGAAATTTGCAATTTTTTGGGAGAAAAGTGAAGTAATATAGAGTTAGGTTTATTGAGTTCAGCAAAATTAGTCTAAGAATTAGTTTGAGAAAAGATTTATACCAAGAGAGATCAAAAGATTTGGGAGAAATTTGAGAGAGTATCAGAAAATGATATCTTGGTCTATTGGATGCCATAAAGTATGTTTTAAAATTTTTCAAGACATGCCAAGACATTTTTGTATTTTATATTGTATCCCTCTCGAAAAAAATGATTAGTACGAAATACAAATGCAATTTGTGGCTTTCTTAGACCTTATTTATCTCAAAAATTACGTTACAAAATATAATACATAGATATAATCTAAAACATCGACGTGTCCCAAACTGTATATCACACCAAAGTAATATCAATTGGTTTCAAATTGTAAAATTTTAGGGATTAAAAGATAAAGATCTTTTTGGCAATTAGGAGATTACATTAGCTGTTAGCTAATTCTATCAGCGGTTAGCTGATAGTAGATTATATTAGTTGATTTAACCAATTGATAACTTCAGTTGTCTATTAAAGATGTTTGGTAAAATTAACTTTTTAATATTAGATTTTTATATGTAAAATGACTTAGAAGATATGACTTTAAAAAAATATAAGTACATGAGTATTATATCTTAGTATTTATTTGAACATTCTCATAAGAATTTAGATTTTAGATATTTAATTTGGCAAAAATAAGTTTATAACTCAAATAAATAACATCATCATCATCAACCAGAAATTTCATAGATAATGATACATCCAAACATAAAATATAACAAACCAAATAAAGTTTAACAATGCAATTCAAATAGAGAAAAATAAATTAACACCATTATTTAAAGTAAAGGTTTATAATAATCTAAGAATGACATCTAATTATCATTAAACTAGAAGCAATATTATCACGACTAGTTGCCATCTCCAAAGTTCTCTATTCTTCAACACCTTCTTATGCAGAGTTAACTTCAACATCTTGAAATACATCTAGAGGTATAAAATTAGGACGTTAATCGATGATGTTAAAAATTGGGTTGCCAATTGTACTTCTTCTAATATAGTTATGTAATGCAAAACCTATACAAATTACTCTATTTTAATCCATCAATAAATACTTAGGCATTTTCTCTAATATCTTCCATCGAGCCTTAAAAACAACGAAAGTCCTCTCATTACAACCTCTTAATAAAGTATGAGCTTGATTAAAAACTTCTCGAGATCCTCTTGTTTTTGCACCACAAAACTTCGATTGATCTCTTGTAGCCACTATTAGAATCATAATCCTCCAACTTACATCAATCTATCCCTCTTCATTCATTCTATTTCTACAGCTTACCAAATAAGATAAGCCACGCTACCTATTGAAAATTGTTAGTAGGTGAAGAAGAAGGAGAACGATAGGCGCAAAGAAGGGAAACAACTAACAATGGTGACTAACCAGTGACGAAGAAGGTGATGTGTTGTAATCATTTTTATTCCTTTAAACACAACAAAAATATGTAAGTGACAAAGGGGGAAGGGAAAGGATAAACTTACTAGAGAAGATGAAACATGTCACTTGTAACATCCCGTTACCTGCAGGGAGGCTAGAATAGTAAATAAGAGGGTTCAATGAGAGCTTAGAATTTGTGTTTTCATGCTCATGCATAAAATGACATACACATACACATGAATAGTAAAATTTTTGCACATGGAAATAATTGTACATGCATTCATGAATAATTCCGGGTATAATTAACTGAATAATATGATTTAAAATGTGAGTTGTGACTTATTGGTGGTAAAAATTTATTTGGAGACTGTTAGTATTGTTTTGGAATTTTTGATAAATTTTGGAAGAATATTAATTTTTGGACCAATTTCAAAGTGACATGTGGTAAAAAATATCAAGTGACAAGTGATTTATATCTGTGGTGATAAATGGAACACGTCTTAGTAGGTTGTGGTTAGGAAGAGGTTATTTAACTTTTGATCATCTGACGTATTTTCGACTTGGTTTTGTTCATCACAGAATAACAAGTGATTGTGATTTTGTGTTGCTGAGTACTCTCTTTGTTGGAATTTAATAACTAAATTAGGTAAATAGTTTTGATGATGGTTATTTTTTGGTGTTATATATATATATATACATATATATATATATACACACATGCATGCATGGGTTTGAGGATTGAGGTTTCGGTGATAGATAAATTAGATGATTGATTTGAAAATTCGAAATTGTTTAACACTATGTTGAATGGATTCTGGACTGAGAAATATGAAAATTTACGTAAGTTGATGAAGAAATATGTGTTCTGTCATTGTTTGGAAGATCACGTATATGGTTGTGATGCACTATTCATGCTAGAGAATTTTTGGAGTATTAAAAGAGGCGATTTTTTTTATAAGTTTGGATTTAAGGGAATAAGCTTGAAAGATGCAGTGCTCGGGGAACTATGAGGTTACTATAAAAGTTATATTGAAATGAGTTTTTGTTGATATTGAATAAGTCAGAAAAATTGAAAAGTGCTGGGATTTGAGTTTAACCGAAAGTACATTGTTTTTAGTGTTAGTATACTTTGGTTTGTTGTGAATCAGTAGAAATGAATTTTGATTGAATCTTGGAGTTTTGATTGGTGAGTGTTGATGAGCTAAATATGAGTTAGAATGGTTCTAAGTGATCAATTGAATTGATTAAGTGAAAAATTAACATTCGAAAAAAATGACAGTAGAGAGAGGATGAAAATGGATATCTGAATTTTTTATGATCTTGATAGAGCTTAGTTAATTTTGCTTTTTAGAGGTAGTGTGGATTACAGTGAATGAGTTTAGTGAAATGAAGGGGAATTGACTATAATAAAAATAGAAGTGTTGAATTTTTAAAAAAATGGAAGTCTGAAAATTTTCTGGGAACGAATAGTGATAGTGATGAAATTTTGATCTGAAATTTCCATGAATTTATTGTACCAATTTAGGCTGATTTTGACAAAATAATCTTCATGAAAGTTGTATATCTTTCTTTTAGCTTTCTATTGATATAAGGTTTGTAAAATTTGAAGCTCTGGATCAAAAGTTATGGAGTTTAGAAGTTAGGATGTTTGTGAAGAAGAAGTGGAAAAGATTTTGCACGACGGTGACTTTTAAGATTATAGGCCAAAAGCTCCATCATGCAAAAGCACGAGGGTGACATTGAGATTTAGCCAAAAAGTACCGTCGTGCAAAAGCACGACAGTGACTTTGGAGGTTAGATAGCAAAAATTGCTATCGTGCAAAGCTTTGAGAGACTGATGAACATCCAATAGGTTTTTGGCTATAACTTCTTCTTCCGACCTCCAAATGACCTGATTTTAAAGCATTAGATTCATAACACATCCCTCTAACTCTCCATAAAATTTTTTAACATTCTGAATTGAATTGGGAAAGACTAATTGAATGAGAGAATCTGTTGGGATAGTGTGAACTAGTGTTGTTTTACTAAACATCCCTTAGTATTTTGATTATATCTGGATCTATACGATTCCAAATCAAATGATTTTTGATTTGGAGTAAACTAGAGATATAGGCATATAAATTTTCTCAAGAAGTCAAATTATGATTCAGCCTCTAAGATGTTGAATTTCTAGATGGAAGTTTTGTATAGTAAACTGTTTTTGAATATGAACAACCTAATAATATTTGAGGCATATCTTTCAAATTACTGAGCCAAATTGAGTGATTTTGGTGTCAATGGAAATATAAGACTTAGAAGAACACTTTTCTAGAAGAGAGTATAACCAAATTATATCAGTTTCACTTTCTAATTGGATGTGAACAGTAGACAAAAATATGAAGTGATTTAATGAGAAATGAATTTAATGGTTTTAGTGAGGCATAAACCTAAGTATAAATTATACTTAGATGAGTTTTGATATGGGAATGATTTCGTAATGAAATTAAAGGAAAGATACCTAGGATTATCATGAATGTGCATTGTACATAATTCATTTCATACATGTGCATTATTGAATATTTATGATTGTACAAATTGTGAAATTTTGTATATTATTTGTTATAGAGGAGCAACTGGAATGTCAACCTCCAAACGTTTTCGGATCTTCCAGGCATTAGCTTCGAGAGAAACTTGTGAGTAGACTGAGATGGTCTCATTTTATTGTTTGTTATTTGAATTTTGTATTAATTGACTACCGAATTATTATGTGAATGTGATTGATTGTGATGGTTTCTGGACAGAAGGTTCGATGAATGTGATGTATGAATGAAATATTGAAGTGTTACTTGTATGTGAATGAGATGAAATAGGTGTGCATAATATGATTGTTAAATGCCAGACCCCAATCCAATGACAAATGTGTTTTGAATGTGCATTTACATGTAAATGAAAAGTGATACTCAACTCTAACGTTGAATGCTAGACTATGGTCCGATGAGATGTGAATGTGAGTGAATGTGGATTATACAAATGTGACTGATGCATTTCATTTCGTGAATGCATGAAACATAATGGCTGTTGTGACTAGAATAGCCACTGATCAGAGCTTAAAGCTCAACAAGTAAAAATGAGCTTCGAGCTCAAAAGTGAATCAGAGCCTCAGGCTCAACGTTTAATAAGCCCTGTATCCCCCAAGCAGATAAGGGACAACTATCAATGAGCCTTATATGGGACAGTTTAGGCACTCAGTCACAACAAAGTAAAAAATGGAAAGTGAGTCTCATGTGCACTACATGTGCATGATATAAATGATTATATCTATTGAATGTGGAGTGTGAAATGTTATGAATGTGATTATGTGTTATATGACTGGGTGAGTCATCGATGATGGTCACTCATTGAGTTCGTAAAATTCACCCAAAATTTACAAATATTTTTCAGGACTTAGAAGAATACCCCGTTAGGTAAACGGGAGTATACTTACTACATGTAAGGGAAATAGAGGCCGGGATCAGTTCGCGTCTGCATTAGTGTTTTTCCTAATTTCTATATAACTTTGTATTCCGCGATTTCTATAAAATAATGTATTCCAAAATTTTTGTTTAATGTGTATACAAAGGTTTTTATGGTAGAATGTAAGGATATTATGACTAAAATATTTTATATTTGTAATGGGCCACAATTGGTTATTGAAATTGTATTGATTGTAATGTGTTGATTGAAGATGTTACGAATGAAAGTGGGCCTGATTTGATTACTGATTTC
>JANZLD010591942.1:0-13559 GCA_026413575.1 Erythroxylum carthagenense
TCTAACTACTTTTATTTTGTCTATCTTTGTTATACATCAAAATCATTTTTAAGTAAAGTCATTTTGACTTAACACTATCGAATTTTAAGAAGTTGGGATTAGGAGAGGTTAAGCCTTTAACAATTTGTCTCTAATTGGTTGATTGGTCACATATCCTAGGAAAATTGTTAAAGATGTTCTAGTGAAAGTTGATAAATTCATTTTCCCCACAAATTTGTGGTATTGGACAAGGAGGAAGACCAAGACAATCCAATCATTCTTGGGAGGCCATTTTTATCCATAGGATGGGCTTTGATTGATGTTCACCAAAGAGAACTTGCCTTAAGAGTCAATGGTGAAAAGGTGGTGTTCATCATTTACAAAACTCTAGAGAACCCAAATAGCATACCAACTTGCAACATAATTGATATAATTTCTTCTTTTTCGATAACATCTCTTCCTTCTTTTCTTTCAAAAGATTCTTTGTTAACTTGTTTAATAGGTACGGATAAAATTACTTATGTGAATGATATCAAGTTATTGATGAAATCTCTTAAATTTTTAAAGCTAATGAAAAATGTGGAGCATTTTGAACATCTGTTTCTAGTTAAAGATATTGATGATGTGAATGATAAGAATGAAACTTCACTTAAAATATATTTGAAACCATTGCCTAAAAATTTGAAGTACGCATTCTTGGTTGATCATTCAACTTTGCCTTTTATCATTCATCTTCATTGTAATTATTACAAAAGAAAATTTTCTTAAGGTTTTAAAAGGAATTTAGATCTATAAATGGTTGGTTTATTCATTACATTAGGGGAATTAGTCCCTTAATTGTGATGTATAAAATTCTTATGGAAGATCCATACACCCTTTATATAGAACATTAGAGAAGACTGAATGTTGTCGTGAAAGAAGTGGTTAAAAACAAAATTTGAAATGGTTAAAAACTAACATAATTTAACCCATTCTCAGATAGTTTATGATTAGCCCTACATAAGTAGTTCCTAAGGTAGGTGAAATTACTATGGTAAAGGATAAAATTGAGGAAATTATTTCCCCCAGGACATTGGTTAGAGGGTTTGCATAGACTATAGGATGTTTAATAAAACCAAAGAGAACTCTTTCTATTCCCTTTCATTATTCAAATGCTAAATAGGCTTATAGGGCATGAATTTTATTATTTCTTGAATGGCTATTCAGGCTAACATCAAGTAGTAATAGCTCTAGAAGACTAAGAAAAGGTTACACTTATATGTCCATTTGGTACTTTTGCATTTAGGAGGATGACATTTGGTCTTTCTTTGCCACTTTTCAACATTGTATGATCACTATCTTTTTTGATATGATTGAAAATTTTATAAATTTTTTTATGGATAATTTCTTTATATATGGTGATTCATTTGATAAGTTCTTACATAACTAGTATCTAATGTTAAAAAGACATCAGGCAACCAATTTAGTGTTCAATTGGGAGAAATGTCACTTTACAGTTAGAGAAGGAATTTTTTTGAGCTACAAGGTGTCCTTAAAGGAAGTTGAAGTAGACCAAGCCAAAATAACAACCATTGAGAAGATACTACCTCTTACTAATATTAAAGTAATTCAAAGTTTCCTTAGCTATGCAGATTTCTACAAATGTTTCATTAAAGAATCCTAAAAAATTACCAAACTTGTATGCAATCTCTTAGAGAAGGACACTCACTTTCCATTCAGTGATGACTATGACTAAGATTTTGAGTTGATTAATAAGAAGCCTATGTCTACTCTAATGGTGATCACTCTTGATCGACAACAACTATTTGAAAATATATATGATGTAAGTGATTTTTTATGGGGGAAGCTTTGGGTCAAAAAAGAGAGAAAATGTTCAAGGTGATCTATTATATAAGTAGAACACTTGATATTGTCCAGCAAAACTACACCACAACAAGGTGATCTATTATATAAGTAGCAAACTTGCATTAGAAAATTCATATCATACATCATTAGTTCAAAGGTTAAGATATTCATAGATCATGCTACCATCAAATAATTGTTTGAGAAAAAGTATAACAAACTGATGTTTATCAGGTTAATTCTCCTTTTACAAGAATTTGATATGGAAATCAAAGACAAGAAAGGTTCAAAAAATGTAGTGGCATACCATCTTTCTTAATTAGAGCTGGGTTGGTCAATGTAACAATTACCTATTCAATTATCTTTACTAAATGAGAAACTATTCTTGATTGACTAAAAATTGCCATGGTTTGCTGACATTATTAATTACTTAACTTATAGGTTATTATCTCTAGATCTTTTATTTAGTCAAAAGAACAAATTCCTATTTTATGTTAACAATTACTTATAGGATGAGCCTTTGCTCTTCAAAATGTGCCCCAATCAAGTGATTTAGAGATGCATATTTGGTGAAAAATTTCAGTCCATTCTTGAGCATTGCCAATCATCTCCTTATAGTGGTCATTCTAGTCCAACAAAAACTGAACCCAAAGTTTTACAATCTAGATTCTATTATCCAACACATCATAATTGTACTTTCCAAGGATGGGCAACATTTCCAAGCATCACAAGCTTCCATTGACCAATATTTTTTATGTTAAGCTATCTGATTGATGGGGAATCAATTTCATAGGGCCATCTCTAAAGACAAGTGGACACTTTTACATCCTTGTAGCTGTGGACTATGTGTCCAAATGGGTGGAGGCAAAAGCTTGTCCAACAAACAACACCAAAGTGGTGCTCCAATTTCTTAAAAATAATATATTTGCAAGACTGGAAAACTAAGAGAAATAATAAGTAAGAGGGGAACTCACTTTTGTAATAAACTTAAATCTTTTGAATAATATAGAGTTCATCCCAAAGTTTCTCTGTCGTATAACCCATAATCAAATGGCCAATTTAAATTTTAAATAGAGAAATCAAGGATGTTCTTGAGAAGAACGTAAATCCAAATAGAAAATATTAGGCTCTTAAATTTGATGATGCTCCTTGAGCTTATCAGACAACTTTTATAACTCCATTAAGAAGGCCACCTTATCATTTGGGTTTTGCTAAACCATACCATCTTCATGCAGAGCTAGAATAAAAAGGATTTTGGGTTGTAAGAAAACTAAATCTTAGTTGGAGAAAGGCAGTTGAGAAAAGAAAATTGGAGTTATGTAAACTGGAGGAGTTTCGAAATAAAACATATGAGAATTCAATGATATATAAAGACAAGAATAAAAAATAGCGTGACAAGCAAATCGTGAGGAGAAAATTTATTCCGAAGAAAAAGTGTTATTATATAACTCAACATTGAAGCTTTTTCCAAGCAAACTTTGCTTTAGATGGTCAGGACCTTTCATTATGAAAAATGTCACACCTTTCTGGAGCAATTAAAGATGAATATGAAGATGGAAGATCTTTTAAGATTAATGGGGCAAAGGTTAAAGAATTATTATGGTCAAGAGTTAAGGACAATTATAGTACTTCATCTCAAGGATCTTTAATCAAGTGGCTTAGTTGAGCTAGTGATGTAAAATATAACGCTCATTATGATGCAACCTAATTATATCCTTTTTATTTAGTTCCATTTATCTATTTTCATTAATTGATTTGATTTGATGTTTATATTTGTTTAGTTTTGTTTATTTTTGACCGTGAGAGTTATTTAGTGGTGTGTTTGTTTTGTCTTTGCTATATATGAATTTATGGAGAAATAAAAGCTTCGAGAAACCATTTGCAATTTAAGGGTTTAATTTTGGACTTCAGGTAAGTTGAACATTAATGAATTCTGATGGTAGCTTTTAAAAGAAAGAAAAAAAATAAGCGAATTTTAGGTAAAATTTTCTAACTCTAATTAGGTATTGAGAATGATGAGCTAAGTTTTTACAAGCTTGTCATTATGCTATTACATTAGAACAATGCTATAACATCATGTTATCTTAATACATTAGCTCCAAGCCAATGAAACAACATTATTAGAACTATCTTTATCCATAATATTAATAGCCACTTCGATGCACCAACTCTAACCTAGAGCAACCACCTCAAGCTTTTTTTTTCTCTTGTTAGTCGTGGTGGTGTTTTTATTTGTTTAAAATACCTGCATTTCCTATATAACTACCCTTAATTCTTACATGTTTGATGTTATAGTGCTACTTCTATGTAGTTGTTGTGTTTTGCCCTAAGTATTTTTGCCCTTGCACCAAGCTAATGCACATGCCCCTGGGTGTTTAATTATTTTAAGTTAAAACACTGGTTTAATTGATGCAATAGCTCCCACCAGTATTTTCTTTCCTATTTTTCCCCGCATTCCACAACATAATGAATTTTTTACTTCGATTTGCTTAATTTTTCATCGGAAGTGAATGATCCTAATATTATCTCTTCAATTTTTATTACATTTAACTTTCAATTTTAGTTTCAATCTCAAATAGTGAGTAGCAAAATGTTAAATTCCCTTACAAAGATACATCCTAATGTTTTAGCATGATGAACCTAATATGAACATATTAAAATTCTGCTTGTTCTTGCTCTTTATTAATAATTTCTCTCAGAGCTAACACCATTTGAAGTTCATAATCATGCTTATCAGATTCTATTCTTGATGGTATCGATAGCAACTTTTAAAGACATGCATCGTTTTTGTTTTTACATAATTGAGTGCATTTTTTTTAATGTATGTGAACTTCAAGTTTTCATTTTTATTTAGTTTATTTATCCATTTTGAACCACATAACTTGAATTTGAACAATCCATTTTTTCTCATTTTTGGGCATAAACATTGGATGATAACAAGCAAAGCATTTTCACTAATTATACTGATTGTTTGAAGAAGAATTTTCCTTTAACTATAAGTATAATTAGTATCTTTATGTTGCTGGGAACATGTCTAAAATAAAATCCTCCATTGAACAACATATTGTCATGGTTTTATATCATCATTAAGTTGCTTATTTGTCATAATCCATTATGCATATATTCAGTTTAAAACTTGTAATTATCATGTCTAGGGCTGTTTGGTGCTTCCAAGAAGAGGATTATTGTACTTCTTAACTTAATGATTTGCTCTTAATTAATTATGTTTCTTCACAATTTATCTACTTTATTTTGACTTCAATCTCTCTAATTCTTTACATGGTTTTCAACCTTCACTATTATAAGAAAAAAGGGATGTGATAAAATAAGCAAAATAACATATTGCTTAAGGAAAGAGAAAGAGAACACCTCTTCCTCCTCCTCCAGAACAACCCTCACAATTTGTTTCTAATGAAGCTAATGAGTTATATGGAAAGCACAGTGCCAGGAGTATGACTCATAAAAAAGCTTGTGATTTCAAGGATCTAAAGAATATCAACATTGTAACATTAGCCAAATTCCACAATTAGAAGAAATGGTGTAACCATCCAAACTTTGCTTCCATCAAGTATGTGAGGTAATTTTATGCCAATGCTTCTTGCCAAGTGGGAAAGCTAGAAATAGTTAATTAATTATATAACAATTAGAGGCAAGTCGGTCAATATCTTAGTAGAAAGAATCAATAAGCATTTGGGAATTGCTTGTGCTAGATTGAACCAAATAGGGCTTAATCTCATTCCATATTAATTATATCAAGACCTATATGCAAAAAAAGTTCTATGGAAGGAAGGAAATAGTTACCCAATCAACTTTTCAATTGTCGAACTCCCTATTAAACTTAAAAATTGGAATTAATTCATTAATTGAGTTTGTCAAGTTACTTTACAAGATCAAGCACAAAATGCCTATTTGTTGGCAAGATATTCAATGAAAGCATCCACAAGATTGATAAAGATCCAAAGAAGAATATGATCTTCCTAAAGTTACTTATTAACTTAATGCTAGTTGATGGAGTGTCTTTTCCTAATGATCCTTATAAAAAAAACACTTTTCTAAGGTACCTATATTATGTGCTCTACTATTGTGGAAAGAATAACTGGGAAAACCTAGGGAGTTAAGGATGAGAAAGAAAATGGGTGCTCTAATGGAGGTTGAAGGACAAGAAATAGTTATACAATAATAAAAAAAGTAATTTCACTAGAACTTACCCCAAGTTATTGACCCAGATTATTTGACTTTGAGAGGGCTGAACTTGTCTTTAAATTAGCTCAATGCAAATATAGCTACATTGGACCAAAAATGGAACGAGACTTCGCATCTTCATCAAGATATTATTCAAACCCAAATCTTGAACCTTCAACAGATGCTTCTCTAAATAAGTCATTATGAGATTATTATGCATTTTTATTTCTTTTCTTTCCATTACTAGTTTCTTTCCATTTCTCATTTCAAGCATGTAGTAGCATGATTAGGATCATTTAGATTGCAGTTAGGAATTGTTATGTATGTAGGGACCCTAATTGATGATTTTTTCTTTTTAGAGACATAATACCATGTATGCTTAATAATGTCAAAATTTTGCAAGTAATTAAAGTGCGCTTTTGTTGTAATGGGTAGAACTTGAACATGGTAAGCAATTTTTAGGCCTATAATCAATCATTTACTAATTGTGAATATTTCTTTCTTTGAGTGAGTTTTGCTTTATAATGGATTTATAACTTGCTTAAGTATCTTTGCCAACATACAATTGTCATATATGGCCTAAATAATATAATGGTAAATTTGGTAAAACCTCACTTCCAAATAGCCATTTTTTCCCTTTAAAGAAACCCCTTTGAGCCTATGGCATGTTCTTTTCATGAACCCTACATTAAAACCATTAACCACTTTCATTTGCCCCTATATTTGAATCTTCAGCTAGCAAATTAATGGATATAACAAAAAGTAAAGAGAGATAATGAGGGAGATTGATAGAACAATTTAAGTAGGGGTAAAAAGCTATAGGGTTAGACATAGGTTGAAGAGTCTTGCAATGGCTTGAAATTTAGTCAGGAAGAATGCAGGAACCATGTTTACTTCATATAAAATAATAATTGAAAGTTGGCTCATAAAAAATATCTTTGTTGAAACCTTAATTCAAAAAAAGTGAAATTTAGTAAAAACCAATTAGAAAAGAAAAATAAAAAGAAGAAAAGAAAAGAAAAAATGAATAAAGGGTGTGTTTATTTGTTTCAAATTTTAAGAGCCAAGAAGAAAATCAGAAGTCCACACATGTTGCGTAGAAATAATAGTTCAAAGAGAGAAAAATGGGGAGTTTTAGTACACAATCTAGCTATGTTAGGTCATGAATTTATATTTTGCTAGCAACTTCCACCAAAAAGACCTCCAACAAATGCCTTCCATATTAATCCCAGCCCCATTATAACCAAAAAAAGACCATTATGCCCAAAGGTTATCTGAGACACCTAGTAAGTGAGTTTAAGCTCTTTTGTAAGCTTATGGTTGAAATTCCAACATAAAGTGTAGAGTGTTCATTGTTCACATAAGCCATTCAAGGAGGGAAAGTGAGTGAATCTCTACCCATTGGAACAAAAACACAACTTTTCTTACATGAAAATTTCAATTATTAAAAAGGCATGGCATATTCTTGATTTCACCTTGGCAGCAATCTAAATTGGATAGCTTGTTTATTTTGAATGTTTTTCTTTCCTAGTTAGCATTTGCTAGGAACTAATAATTGACTAAGTGTGGGAGGTGACATTTGTATGAAATACTTTGTTGTTTTCCCCATCTTTAAGTTTAAAGTACTTTTATTTTGTAGTCCTCTAACTTAATTTTGTTGTTTTGGTGTAGGAATGAAGTTAAAAGCATTGGGGAGAAACTTTTAGAAAATGAGTGCAAGTGTTGTACAATTTTTTTTTCTTTGAAGCTATAACTTTGGGAGTAGAGAGCAAGTTGGAACTTTGATATTACTATGGCATAACTATCTTGTTAATATAATGAAGAGCAAGTTGAACCTTGATGTTGCAACATCAATACAAGGTTATAGCATAAAAAAAACCAAAATTTAACAACTATCAAGAGAAAGAAAAGATCATTTTATCCAAGTTGGTTAAAATAAATATGATTCACCTCTGAATAAAAGAAGGATCGAGAAGCAACATGAGAAAAGGGAAAGGCTAAGGAGAATTGGAAAGGCTTAGCAATCAACTGGAAGACTTGAAGACTCATCCTTTGGAGTTTTCCTTCTCTCTTTTCTCCTTATATCCTTCTCTTTTGTTAGAATGATTTGAATTAGTGTTTGATTTTGAGTTGATAAACATGATGGGTGGCTAAATTTCCCATGTTCTTCTAGGGGATTTGAGATTGTAGTGATGTCTTGCTAAGTTGAATTTATGATTACCTTTCATTTCCTCGTTGATTTCTCTTTGTGCTTGAATGGAAGTCCTTGGTGATGGATTTGATTACTAGGTGAATCTATATATGTGTGGGAGAAGGGTGGTTTTCTTAGAAGATAGGAGAGAAATTAGCTGAAATTTCTCGATGTATAGGTAAATCTAAGAGTTCCAAGAGGTTAGATTTGATTTGTTCTTAATGCCCCTTAGGAAATTACTTAAGTAAGGGATTACTGGATTTTTCTAAAGAGAAATGGTTGGCTCACCTTTGGGAGAAAAGGGTTAATCACTAGTGGGTAAAAACCTACAAGAAAAATTAAAGTAATCCATAAAGTAGATTTAGTAAGGTATTGAAATTTAGCTACAAGAGAACTCATGTCTTAAATTAACTCCATCTCTAGTTTAGTGTTGCATTTCATAAGTAGTTAGCAATACCTCAACTTAATTAATGAGTAGTGAACTAGATTTACTTTAATTAGTCATCTAATCTCTATTTTAATTAAGCAAATTTAAATTAAATTCTTTTGTCCAATAGTATTAAAACTAATTTAATGCGTATTTTCACTCAATCTTTGTGGACATGACAGAGTCTCATCGGGTTTGGAAAGATTGGGTGGTGGCTAAAGTGGTTTTTTTTAGAGACATGAGGTTAAGACTGTAAATGGACTATCAATCAAGGCCTGGAGAGGTGGAGGTCCTTCTTCCTTAAACATATTTCCAACCAAGTAAATTGACTATAATTTCACGTTGTGTTCCAAGCGTGGACGTGTTTGTTGTTAATATCATGCTTGATAAGAAGCAAGCATACAAGGATATAAAAAATGCCAACAAGTTTGGGAAACACTTACGTGATGAGAGACATCTGGGAGGCATTGGTTATGTTTGAGAGACCTCTAAGAAACGTTGGTTATGCTTTGGCAGTGGCTTTGAGTGGCTGTTCATGATTTTAGGGATAAAAGAATTTTAGTGTTTCATATTTTATAATTTTTTAGTATTTGTCTGACGTGATATTAATAAGATACGTTTGAGCCATAAGTAAAATCACACTAAATGGTTCATCTGGTCTACAGAATCATATTAGAAGTTTCGTGTTTCCGATCCCCTGACATTACAAGCAAGATGGAATATCTACTGTTGAAGACTCCAACAAACGATTAAGAACAAGAAGAAAATGATAAAATTATGAAAATGAATCTTGTAAATCTTAAATTTCCTTTGGTAGGCTTAACAGTTATAAAAGAGAGAGAGAGAGAGCACAAAACAGTGCTTAATTACGAGTGCTAAAAGGTGGGTGTATCTTAACTTTACATTACGCTTGTTACGTTACTATGACCGGAATACGTCCCCGGAGTCTAAATCTAACACTCTAGACGCGTCCTCCCCGGGTGAACTGTTCTAGGCTGCCAACTACGGTAATTGTGAAGGAGATGGAGTGAAGCTTTTAATTACACATCTAGCCACAAAAACAAATAGCTTAAAAACCCACTTTAGAGCCATGTGGTAGTGGAAGGCAGGCATGGGCAAGGACATGCACCGCCAATGTCAATAGTTCTGCAGCTTCGCTCTAAGATGAAGGTAATACTGCATTGATTTGAATCTAGAGGGGCGACTAAAGATACTTACAACTAATACCTCAGTCGGTAAATCAATAAAAGTAGGGCACTTATATTAGTATATGGTTGAGATATTTACAGGTTTAACATTTTGGTTAACTAGTCTAGGCCCTTAAATTAATGAAAATAAATATAAACTAATCACAATTACCACTTAATTATTAATTATCGAAGCACTCTTTAATTAACTATCACAAATGAACTCGTGTGTTTGGATCCAGCATTCGCCTGTTTATTAGAAATTGGGTCTTGAGTTAGTCTAGGACTTTGGCTATCCATTCTAGGTCTGGCCTGGCCCAAAGCTTGGCATGTATGGACAAATGACATGATTTCAAGTAAAGTGATGTCATTTTCCATTTTTTTAATTAAAAAATTTTAAAAAATTTCGTGTTGTGTCTTACCTCAAACTGGGGTTTGAATGAGATTGTGTGTTTGGGCAAGTCCGAACTGCTCAACCCATTATCATTCCTAATTTTAAATACAATGATGTACAAAGACAATTAGTCGAAAGGTATGAATACATATGAGACTTATAATATAATGGCTAGATTTTTTTTTAACTTAGGTCATAGATGAATGTATTTGTACCATGAACAAGAATGATGTGGGATGACTAAAAGCTTATCCAGGCATTTGTAAAAGGTGATAATGTGACGATGGATAGGGGATTAAGAAAGTCGGAGTACAATCTTTCAATTAGCCAAACACTTCTGACTTCTTCAAATAGTGAGAAAGTGGTTAGATGATCCCAAATAGTAAATAAGGTTATTGGTCAAAATATTGTTTAGTTTATTTTTATTGAGCTCCAGTGTAGCACTTGTTTTGTTAACTCTTAATGCAAATAGATATGCAATAAATACTTGCGTAACAAAAAATTAAGCGGACTATCTTATAAGAAAAAGGACCTAGAAGCTTACTCTTAAGTAGCATCACACCCATAAAAATGAAAACTTGCTGACATGCACTCTCAAGTATTGATAAGATACAAACCCGCTCCTAAGCAGTCTCGCATACATAAAGTGCATGTTCATACGCAGTCTTACGAATTTTAGAGCTACATCCTATATATACTTTGTGCAGAGCCATAATCTTGCGTTTAACAAGATGCAGTCAAAACAAGTTTACATTCATAAAACATAGAGCTACAATCCTATGCTCTACAAGGTCCAGAGCCATAATCTTGTGTAAAATAAGATGCCATCAAACAATCTTACATTCAACAAGGCGTAAATTTTAAGCTTGACAAGACGTAAACATATAATCCTGTCCTTGACAAGACGCATGCATTTTGTATCATGATTGAAAAACCCAAAGTCGCAGTCTTGCACTCGACATTATAGTAACGTAGAGTCTCTTTCGTGATAAGACATATGCATAAAATTTTCCGCTTGATAAAATGCATACATGTGGAATTTGCACTCAACAAAGCACAAGTATATGATCTCAAACTTAATAAGATGCATATACATAATCTAGTGCTTACAAAGATATAAAGTTGCAGTCTCACACTTGATAAAATGTAGACATTCAATCTTGCATTTGATAAGACTCAGACATAAGATGCATACGTGTAATCTCGTGCTTACCGAGATATCAAGTTGAAGTCTCACACTTGATAAAATGTAGACATTCAATCTTGCATTTGATAAGACTAGACATGCAATCTCGCGCTCAACAAGATGCATATATGTGGTCCCGGGCTTGACATAATGCAGAGTTGTAGACTCGTACTCGGTTAAAAGAAAATTGTAGATTTGTTTTCCCCAGCAAACAGGTAGATAAGTTATTTAACTCCAAGAGACGCATAATGAGTGTATGATATGCATAAAGTACAAGTATTTTATAATAATTCTCCATTTTTTGATTAATCAAATGCTTGTAATTATGGATATAATTATGTATTTTGTGTTTTATGGAGTAAATTGGAGATTTACATCAAAATGTGCTTAAAAGAAAAAATATCAAAAAAGAAATAAAGATGTAAATTTTGAAAAAGAATGAAAATGCAGAAGAAAAGTTTCAAAGGAGGTCTGAGCATAAATCATACCCACACTTTAGCTAACATGACTATTTCAGAAAATAAACACGATTAAATAAATGAGACCTTTCCAAACTCAAATAGCCTTATTTATTTTTACCCTTGTTTTTTTTAAAATATTTAGGAGTTTGATTACGTAGTATTTGTTTTAATAGGATAGTCCTAATAGAAATTGGAGTACTAATAGAAATGAGATCCTTTAGATTTGGTCCTCATCTTACCTTTTATCTCTTATTTTTAGAAAGACTAGATAGGGTTTTGAGATTATTTCTAAGAAAAAGGTGCATGAGCCAGCCATCCCATCTCCCTCTCATCTTAGTTTATATTTAGTTTTTCTACATTCTTGGGATAGTTAATTGTTTTCTTTTGTGCTGTTTGGGAGAACCATGTGCAACTAAACTTTCTTTTTCTATCCAAATGTTAACTAAAGTCTGATTCTTCCAGAATTATGAGATATAATTGTTCTTCTTACTCTTTTGTTCTTTAGTATTTATATATCTTCTTATATTATTAAGATTATTATTTTGTTTGACTGCTATGAAAATGTCTATTATTCAGTTATCAAAATGATATATTGTCAATTGGAATGATTAAATTCATAATTTTTTATTATTCTAATTCGTGCTTAATGGTGAAATAATAAGGTTCAATATAATATATTATGCTCATGTTATATAGATACATAATCTAGTCTAAATAAATCAAGCTTGTGTGATTGATGACTAGATTTAGTGGTCTCTCTAGTTTTTAAGATGTCAATAGATTAAATCCTAATAGCTTATGTAATGTTATTTGTTAATATTGAATTAATCAAAAACCTTGTTTTGGTTGATGAGAAAGTAAGGAGAGATAAGTTATTTGAGCCTGTTACTAGCAATAACCAATTTATAAAGGAATAGGAGGATTATCTTTGCATTAATGATTAATTTAAAGAATCAATATTGAAATTATACCTTGGGCTAGATGTTCATTATCATTGATTTTATTAAATTACATTCTTAACTTTGTTTTTGCCTTTACTATTAATCTATTTTAATTTATATCTTAAAATCCACTTCGTTTATTTTGTTTTGTTAACTTGGAAAAGAACAAAAGGTTTACCAATACTTATGGATTTAACCTTTCTCATCACTATATATAATTCATTTTTATTAGACTACGTTTATATTTGTTAAATTCGACACCCACCAAATTTTGGGATCGTCATCAAGGATTAGTGTCAAGGCAAATTTATTTCTTTTATGCCACAAAATTCTTGTACTGGTGAGCTTTAATATGATCCTAAAATTAAGAAAATATCTAGGAGATTAAGGAAAGAAACCAAATTAAGTGATAAGTAAGAATTTCCTCTTCATCTCCCATATTAGAACCAACACTTAATCTAACAGAATCATAAACTAATTTTGCAGTTGAAGCAACCATGTTGGACCCCACCCCCCACCCGTAGGTGTTTGCGGGTGATACTGCGGCATCCAACCTTCAAAGGTACTGTCCTCTTTGGTCAAGGGTGAGGCCACGACTCGAACCCAAGACCTCAAGGTTTTATAGCTTCCAAATGCTCGCCTCTTACCATTTGGCTATGTAAGATCATAATACCGGCGCTCTGATACCATAAATGTTGGCTCCCGTTACCGAGACCCAACCTCTGACGAAAAACCAAACTAAACCCGAGCGTATCACCTGAAAATCCAC
>JANZLD010591957.1:0-13558 GCA_026413575.1 Erythroxylum carthagenense
TGCCGTTTCATTAAAGCAGCCAGCATACCACCAAAACGCAGAGGATCATTTATACTTCTCACGTGAGGCACATGTCTGGTTTTTGACTCATTCAAAACTCTTCTGAAAGTCATCTCCATCTTCGGCTATAAAAGGGCAGAGTCTATGTATCAGAGATAACATATAGAAAAATTAATATCTTCAGTTCACTTTGTATTCTATCTTGAGAGTGCAAGAAAGAGAGACTGAAAAGAAAGGTTTGAGAGTTAGCTAGAGTACTTACCAGTGGGTACTAGGAGAGTGAAAGCCTCTTGCAAGTGATTGAAAAATCACTCAACTCTGTAACCTGTTCCATCTCTTTTTCTAGTAGTGAAGTTCTCTACCACTGTCAAGTGGGAACCTTGGATGTAGATAGTTTCAAACTATCGAACCAAGTAAAACTTGTGTTTCCTTTATTTTTCTTGCATTTGTTTTTCCTGCAAAAGTAATCAAGCTTTATCAGTATTTGTGTTTGAAAGATAACAGATAAGCAGTAAAATACCAACAGGTTTAAAACCAAACGATGACATTTTGGATTAAATAACAAAACGTTCCTTCACAATCAAAACGACATTGTTTGGTTCGAAACGAAATGATGTCGTATGGTTTACATCCAAATGACATCGTTTTTATCCTGAAGCAAAACGTTTTGTCCTATAACAAAACAATGTCCTTTTGTTGTTAAAGGCTTCATAAGCATTGCAAAACGACGTCGTGTAGTTAATTTTTCAAAACGTTGTCATTTATATTAAAAGTTCGACCTACATGATGGAAGATGTCAGACAAATGCCAACTACATTACTAACGGAAAGTCTGTCGGTAAATTGCCCTTTATTTTTCACCCCTTGTTAATTTTACAGGCAACTTCACCGACGGATATATTATTTCCGTCGGTAATTTGCGACGTTCTCTTTTCCATCGGTATTTTATACTTTTCTTGTAGTGTTCCAATAGCTCTTACCCCTCTTCATCTCATCGATGAATTGCCCATCAATGCCATATATTTCATTCAATGGTGCTGTGTGAACCAGTGGCTCCTCTCCTTCCCTGTAAACCCAAACCTTGAATCTTTTCTCCATCTCTATGGACAAAATTGTTGTAGCGACCCCTGTGTTATACGAAAGTAGCTAATTAAACCCTGAGATATAAAATGTTACTCTATTAACCTTATGTTTTCAATTTTGCTGCAAAAAAAACCCTTAGCCGTGTGTTGTTAAGGGACTATGAGTTAATAAAATTTCAACTCAGGATTTTTTTTGCTAATTTTTATATGTTAAGGTTTTTTTAGCAATTTATAAATAACACAGGATTATTAAGGCAATAAATTTCATCTCTATGTGACTCCTGATCACAAGCAATAGTAATGGTGAAAAGCCACAGGATTTCTGTAAACAACTCCTGTGGGAATCTTTTCTGTAAACGATGAATAGTTTTTGGATGGAACAGCTTCACGTGTAGCTGCTCTTGCTCTTGCCAACCATCTTCTACTCTCCTGGAACTGCTCTTTTCAGCAGAGAAATCAATAACAGTCGTGATCAAATGAACTAGAAACGTTGAAGAAATATCAGAGACAGAAAAACAAACAAAACTCAAGTCGTAAATTATCTCAAAAATATGTGTTAGACACACTTTCTCCTGCCTGGTAGCTACTTTAATATTATTAGCGCTAGAAACTTGGCGCAATGGAACTGATGCTGAAGAAGGTTGAAGGGTTTCAGTGACGAAAAAAGATAGATAATGAGAAGAAGAGAAAAGGTTGGTAATGGTAACGTTTTGTTTGGGAGGAAGTAAATAGAGAACATGTAATAACGCCAACAGTAATAATGTCAGCAGAGCAGTAATGTACAAGTGGGAGCTAATCCTAACTCCCATGGTTGATGATCTTGATGATCTTCTAAGCCTTCGTAGGTTTTCCTCTAAAACAAAACACATTCAGATTCAGTAAGAGACAGGAGCTCGCATGGTGGTCACATACATGGCATGATTGAACCCAAAAAAGAGAACAGCATAGTCTTTTGCTAACATTGAGAAAATTTGGCACTAATGGTCCATGTTATTTTAAATTTTCATATCAATATATACATAACTAACGTACATTCACGTGTTATTTTATTACATTTAGGTGAGTGCTCAAAAAAGCAAGATAACGTATGTCACAATTGAATCATAAAATTGAAATAAAATGAGCTCATAATTGATTTGTAAATGATAAATAAATGATTATACTTTTTAGTTTTTTTAGTAAATCTTTTAGTTATATATTCAATACTATATTTTATTATACTTTTAAATTAGAATATAAGAATGAATTGTCCGAGTTGCGATTTTATAATTTTGCAATACATCCTTAAGACATTTTTATAAAACTTACATTTAAAACTTTAGTAATTTTTTGTATAAAAATAATATTTGTTGACTATAAATTCACGAGAGATTGATAATATATATGAGTTAAGAATCAAGACGTGAAGTATATTTCTAGACTTGCAATTTCTTGTCAAGCTAACTTGTAGAATGAGGAATTCCTTCTTTACTTAAGAGGACTTTGACAAATGGACTTTATTTTCCCCTAATTAGACTAAGGTTATCTCTTTTACTTATCAACTTGTGAAATAGTATAATTTATTATTGACTTATTCTAAAGTCGTTATATAGATTTAATTTCATTCGTCAGTCGATAAGTCATCGCTACATAAATTTCTGACGCTAACGCTAATGTTAGCTGGTATGGACTATTGTCATGAAGTCAAGTCTTTTCCAAACGCACACGTTAAACACGTCAGTATTAGATCATCTATATCAAAGGAGAAGTTACCTAGAATGAAGTCAAGTCTTTTTCCAAACGCACACGTTAGAAACTTAGAACATCCCAAATTTTGGAATGTCTTTGTAAATTTTTGAATTTTTTATAAAGTTATTTTTTAATAACAAAATGAGTTATTTATTTAAATTTCTATTACCGATATAAATTTAAGATTATACAATTTAATAATACATCATAATTTATCGATTTTTAAGAAACTAATAATGATTGTAGAATTCTTCAATACATTTAAGTAGTATACAACTAAATTAAATTATTTTTAATTTTTTTAGAAAACATGAAAATTTGAATAATGATTATATAATTCTTCAATGCATCCTTATCAAATTTTTGTGAAATTTACATTGTTAATTTTATGTAATTTTAATTAAAAACAAGTTTTTGGTTTCATGCAATAAGGATTTTCCATCATGCATTTTAACATAATACAAATGTATAAATATATGGTAGGAATACACTAATTTATTTTTATATATAATTATGGGATCCATCAAAAATTGTATCGACCACCAATTTATTTAGGAAAAATGAAATCATGTCATATTAATAATATTAATAAAGAATTAAGACATTAATTGCGTAAGATTTGTTAAGTCTTTCTTCGTTTTTATTTTCTCCTTACTTATGCAATAGAGCGGAGGATTTTAATGAGAGAGATTTTCCTATAATAAGGTTTATGCTCATCAACTTGTGAAATGGTATAATTTATTATCGACTTATTGTAAATTTGTTATGTAAATTTTAGGAGTAAAAACACATAGATTTTTTCAATAATTTGAGAGATATTAAAAAACTTCTTAATTTTTAAAATTATAAAAAATCATTCTATTTTTTCATTTACCAATAAACCCCTTCTCTTAAATGTCATTTATAAAATAACGATGAAACATATATAATATGAATATTTGGCTTATATTAATTAAATGTTATTAATATAATAACTCAATTCAATTTATAAATTAAATTATTAATTAGATAGATTCAAGTTTAATGTTTATATTACTTATATTTTGCCATTATTTTTAAAGCGAAGTTTTAAACAAATAATTTTAATAAAAATTTTAAATAGAACAGTTCATCCTCAGTTGGAACAGGATTACAGTAACAAAGAATTGTGTTACACCAGACTTGTTGAAGCAGAGGATTGCATGGCATCATATTCATTTTCCTTTTCGCTTTTGGTTATTGGGCTTAGGCCCACAATCATATGTATACTTATACCCCAAGATTATAATACATCAAGCCATTATCGTATTTATGATATTCGTATTACACATTATAAAAAAATCTTAAATTTCGCTTTTTTTAATGAAAAGGAAAAAGTATATCAAATACTAATTAGACGAGAGAAACTGCGTCCCGACTGATCTTCTAAAAGAAGATTCTGGCACCCTATCGGTGGAACATCAAAATAAGTATGTGCTCTTATCTGATTCTCTACAAAGGAATCCAGTGTTTTATTTTGCCTGAATCGGTTGCTTGTGCTTGTTTCTTGAGAAAGTTGTGCGCCGAGAAAACCAAAGTTCGGGAATTTCACGTCTTTCTTGATGGCATTTCTGGGTTTGCCTGCTTTTTTAAATTGTCGTGTTAAAGTTTTGTTCTTTTTTCGTTTTTGTTTTGAGATCGCTAGTTTGCTATTTATTCTGGTTAAGACTATGAACAGTTTCTTTTAGGGGTGTTGATGAGAGAGATGAGATTAAAGGAATCATGAAAAAAGGTAACGAGCAGGCTTGGTAAGTATAAGCTGGGTCGTACCATTGACAGGGTTGGCAAGTATGAGCTGGGTTCTGAATTTGCTTGCTGACATCTAAATATAATAAAGTCTAATTACGTATAAATTATAAGGACAAGATTACCATCTTTTATGTATGTTAGTATATAATTTTTTGTGCGATTTAAATACTTTAAAACTTGCTTGAATAGATTATAGTGGTATGAACTTAGGTTTGATAAATATCTACCCAATAATTAAAACCGTAAATGTAAAACGACTTGGTTCTTACTTCTGCATATATGAAGCTCCTTATATTACACTGGCATACTCTATACACGGTTAAGCATTTTTTTCAATACGCTCAATCAATGTTTATCAGCCAACACAAAGAAACAACAAAAAAAGATTTTATAATGAATGTAGACAATCCAATGTCTTTGAAATGGTAGAGGAAAACATTATTTTTCAAAAAACCCGTCACGAAGATAGAGAGAGAGAAGAGGAAAATATCTAGACGTTAACCGCCGGAGACTGCCAGAGAAAATGACGCTCGTCGCTGGAGACGCAGCAGCTCCACGATGTAGATGCAGCCAACGATAGACGAAGGAGATCTGGAGATCTAGGAAGAAGGAACAGGGGCGTCAAGTGTGGGAGGGGGGAAGAGGGGACGATGGGAGCTTTTAACCTAACCAAAACGACGTCGTTTGGTTTAAAGAGGAGAACATTATGTCACCAAGAAAACGATGTCGTTTTCTTTTAAACCAAACAACGTCGTTTTCTTGCTGGCAGAATGATTCGTTTGAACAACAAAACGATGTCGTTTTAGTTTAAATAACAAAACGTTTCTTCAGGACGAAAACAACATTGTTTTATTTAAATCAAACGACATCGTTTTGTTACTATCAAAATGTTTTGTTCCAGTTTGGCTTAAAACCAAACGACGTCGTTTTGGTTTAAATAACAAAACGTTCACAATCTAAACGACGTCGTTTTTTTTTTGCTGGAGGCTTTAACTTATTTAGTTAACTAAAATGACGTCTTATGGCTTATATCCAAACGATATCGTTTTTATCCTGACGCAAAACGTTTTGTCCTATAACAAAACGACGTCGTTTTGTTGTTGAAGGCTTCATAAACATTACAAAACGACGTCGTGTGGTTAAGTTATTAAAACGTTATCGTTTACATTAAAAGTTTGACCTACATAATGGAAGATGTCGGACAAATGCTGACTACATTATTGACGAAAAGGTCCATCGGTAAATTGCCCTTGATTTTTCATCCCTTCTTAATTTTATAGGCAGCTCCACCGACGGATGTATTATTTCCGTCGATAATTTGTGACGTTTTCTTTTCCGTCAGTATTTCATACTTTTCTTGTAGTGTTCCAACAGCTCTTAGCCCTCTCATCTCGTCGATGAATTGCCCTTCAATGCCATATATTTCATTCAATGGTGCTGTGTGAACCAGTAGCTCCTCTCCTTTCTTGTAAACCCAAACCTTGAATCTTTTCTCCATCTCTATGTGACTCCTGATCACAAGCAATAGTAATGATGAAAAGCCACAGTATTTCTGCAAACAACTCCTGTGGAAATGTAAATTTGCTTCTTATACGATGAATAGTTTTTGGATCGAACAGCCTCACGTGTGGCTGCTCTCTCTCTTGCCAACCATCTTCTACTCTCCTGGAACTGCTCCATTTCTGCAGAGAAATCGATAACAGTCGTGATCAAATGAACTAGAAACGTTGAAGAAATATCAGAGACAGAAAATCAAACAAAACTCAAGTCTAAATTATCTCAAAAAGATGTGTTAGACACACTTTCTCCTGCCTGGTAGCTACTTTAATATTATTAGAAACTTGGCGCAATGGAACTGATGCTGAAGAAGGTTGAAGGGTTCCAGTAACGAAAAAAGATCGATAATGAGAAGAAGAGAAAAGGTTGGTAAAGGTGAAGTTTTGTTTCGGAAGAAGTAAATAGAGAACATGTAATAACGCCAACAGTAGTAATGTCAGCAGAGCAGTAGTGTGGGTGTGGGAGCTAATGCTAACTCCCATGGTTGATGATCTTCCAAGCCTTCGTAGGTTTTCCTCTGAAACACAAAAAACACATTCATACAGAGACAGGAGCTTGTAAGGTGGTCACATACATGGCATGATTGAACCCGAAAAAGAGAACAGCATGGTACATTCACTTAACTAATGTATACATTCCCTTGTGTTATTTTATTACATTTAGGTGTGCGCTCAAAAAAGGTAAGATAACTTATGTTACAATTGAATCATAAAATTCAAATAAAATGAGTTCATAATTGATTTGTAAATGATAAATAAATGATTATACTTTTTAGTTATATATTAAAAATATATTTTATTATACTTTTAAATTAGAACATAAGAAATGCTTACTTACGATTTTATTAAGACATTTTTATAAAACTTACATTTAAAATTTATGTGATTTTTATGTAAAAATAATATTTGTTGATTATAAATTCACGAGAGATTGATAATATATAAAAATTAAGAATCAAGACGTGAAGTATACTTCAAGACTTGAATTTTTTTGTCAAACTAACTTGTAGAATGAGGAATTCCTTCTTTACTTAAAAGGACTTTGACAAATGGACTTTATTTTCTCCTAATTAGATTAAGGTTCTCTCTTGAAATGGTATAATTTATTATTGGCTTATTCTAAACTCATTATATAGATTTAATTTTCATTCGTCAGTCTCGACTTAAGTCATCGCTACATAAATTTCTGATGCTAACGCTAATGTTAGCTGGATGGACTATTGTCATGAAGTCGAGTCTTTTCCAAACGCACACGTTAGAGCATCAGTATTAGAACATCTATATCAAAGGAGAAGTTTCCTAGAAATGAAGTCAAGTCTTTTTCCAAACAAACACGTTAAAAGATCAGGATTAGAGCATCCTAAATTTTGGGACGTCTTTGTAAATTTTTAAATTTTTTATCAAGTTATTTTTTAATAACAAAATGAGGTATTTATTTAAATTTCTATTACTGATATAATTTTCAGATTATACAATTTAATAATACATTCATAATTCAAGAATTTTTAAGAAACTAATAATGATTATAAAATTCTTCAATATATTTAAGTGGTATACATCTAAATTAAATTGCTTTTAATTTTTTTCTAGAAAACATGAAAATTTGAATAATGATTATATAATTCTTCAATGCATCCTTTTCAAATTTTTGTGAAATTTACATCGTAAATTTTATGTTAATTTTAATTAAAAATAAGTTTTTGGTTTCATGCAATAAGGATTTGGCATCATGCATTTTAACATAATACAAATGTATAAACATATGGTAGGAATACACAAATTTATTTTTATATATAGGTATGGGATCCATCAAAAAATTGTATCGACCACCAATTTATTTTTAAAAAAAATGAAATCATGTAATATTAATAAAGAATTAAGGCATTAATTGTGTAAAATTTGTTTCCTATCAAATTCAAGTCTTTCTTTGTTTTTATTTTCTCCTTACTTGTGCAATGGAGTGGAGGATTTGACGAGAGAGATTTTCCTATAATACGGTTTATGTTCATCAACTTGTGAAATGGTATAATTTACCATCGGCTTATTGTAAATTCCTTATGTAAATTTAAGGGGTAAAAATACATAGATTTTTCCAATAATTTGAGAAATATTAGAAAAACTTCTTGATTTTTAAAATTATAAAAAAAATCATTCTATTTTTTTATTTACCAATAAACCCTTTCTCTTAAATGTCAATTACAAATTAACGATGAACACGTGTAATATGAATATTAAGTTTGAACTGATCAAATGTTATTAATATGATAACTCAACTCAATTTATAAATTAAATTATTAATTAGTTAGATTCAAGTTTAAATGTTTATATTTCTTATGTTTCGTCATTATTTTTAAAGTGAAGTTTTAAACAAATAAATTTAATAAAAATTTAAATGAAACAGTCCCCCTCAGTTGGAATAGGATTACGGTAACAAAGAATTATGTTACACCAGACTTGTTTAAGCATTGGATTGCATAGCATCATTTTTTTTTCCTTTCTGCTTTTGGTTATTGGGCTTAGGCCCACAATCATAAATATACTTATACCCCTGGATTATAATACATCAAGCCATTATTGTATTTATGATATTCATATTACATATTATAAGAAAAATCTTAAAATTTGTTCTATTTTAAGAGAACAAATGTGAATTAATGAAACCACTGCAACGCCTTGTGTATCACATCAAATGTCAGTAGAGTAGTACAGGGGGAACTAGTCTCAACTCCCATGGTTGATGATCTCCTAATTCTTCCCATGTTTTCCTTTGAAACACTGCAAACAATTACATATAAAGGTTACTTTCTAAAAATTTGCAATTAGAAAGCAACAAAAGAAATGGAAAACGCTCTCAACTCCTCTGGTACTGACGTTCATGCGGCTAAGAAAGTGCGGAGAGAGAAGAAGACCCCCCTCCTCCACCTATGGCTCTACAGAACCCCCCAATGAGCTACAGCGCTGCGGTCTCTGGCTCTTCCGATACTGGCGCTAATACAAACGATCTGGAATGGCCAGACGACGAAATCATTGAACTGGATGATGGGGATATTGCCATCATTCAAGGCACTTACGGTCTGGGACTAGAACTGACCAACACATTTAAGAAGAAATTAGACCACGCCTGGGATACAGCGGTGATCGTCAAATTACTGGGACGGAAGCTTAGCTTCACGGTGCTCAAATCAAGGCTTATTACCTTATGGCAGCTTAAAGGGCCACTGAAATTGGTTGATCTGGACCATGATTTCTCTCTTGTCAACTTCAAGGAGGAAGACGATTATATTTGATCACTCACACAGGGTCCGTGGGTTATCTCTGGGCAAGCTCTTTCAGTCCAACCATGGTATTCAGCCTTCCGACCTTCCACTGGTAAGATCACCCATGTGGTGTCCTGGGTGAGATTCCCTGAGCTCTCCGTAGCTCGCTACCACCCTTCGATACACACTGCTTTAGGCAACCTGGTGGGTCAAACAGTTAAGATCGATAGAAACACACAACTCAATCATCGAAAGAAGTTTGCGAGGGTGGCGGTGAAACTGGACCTCAGTACTCCCCTATGGGCGTATGTCGAATTGGATGGCGAACTGATTAAGGTTGCGTATGAAGGTCTTCCTTCTATCTGCTACCAGTGTGGACTCATCGGACATGACTCTGCATCTTGCCCTTCCCGAAGCCCCGACCCGCCAGTTCCAGAAAACCCCGCCTTTACACAGCCCCCGCCCGAGCCTTCTGCAGCTAACGTCGCCGCGCCACCAGACGACCCCCCCTCCACGCTATTTGGTCCTTGGATGCAGGTACATCGACGCTCGAGGAGACCCCCACAACCCCCCAACTTGGGCCGTGCCTCTACCCCCGCCGCTGGCCCAGTCCGTCATCTGGGGTCGCGCTATTCTACCCTCTCCGAAATCGACCCGTTAGACTCCACATCACCTGCCTCTCGCACGATGGTGTCAGTGACCCATCAATCACCCAACGGTCCTCTTCTCCGCAGCAAAGGGAAAACTAAATCCCTAGGACCGCAGTCTTCCCATGCTCCACGCAACGTGCGTGCGTCGTTTCACCAGGCACAGAACGCTTCTAGCTCCCGCGCCACAACGACGTCGTCTGCAGCAACCCCTCCTCCCTTTTCAGCCCCAGCCCAAGCCCGTGCAGCCCAAGGCCCCCAAGCCCCTTTGTTGGTCCAACCCTCCCCATGCCCTGACCAGACTCCTGGGCCAGTCGACCCACGCCCAGCCCCTCTGATGGGCCAGCCCACCACACTTCCTTCACCAAGCCCTTCCAAGACTCATGAAGCCGTCACAATCCCTTCCCATACTGAAATTGTTATCCCTGGCTCGACACTCACTTTGCCAATTTCGACGGATTTAGACTACCGGGCAATGGAGGTTGAGCCCACTGGTGACAGTGCTACAGGGGGTTCGGCAGAGACCACCCAACTCGTCTTGTTACCCCCGTCACGACCTTTGGACCCGGGGCCTGCAACCACCTTTGACCTTGGTGCGCACCCTGATCCCGACACCCAGATGAAGGAATCTCCCTCGCTTCCGATGGCCTGCCAGACGCAACAGGCCCCCGCCCTTGTGATTCCCTCGAGTGTAGTTTAATTGCGTCACCTCTTTCCAGCATCTATTATGTCGATTCTTATATGGAACTGTCAAAGAGCTGGAGGGCGGACCTTCAAGCCTATCCTCAAAACTCATATCCGTACCTATAACCCGATCCTCGTCATTCTCGTCAAACCTCGTATTAGTGGGCTACGGGCCCAGAAAGTCATTCAGAGTTTGGGCTTTGGACAGTCTTTTCGAGTGGAAGCTGAAGGCTATTCCGGGGGTACCTGGCTACTGTGGACAGATGATATTGAGGTTCGTGTTTTACTCGCTCACGAACAATTTGTCCACGCTACCATCCAATGGTCTCAACGGATCTTTGACTTCACCGCCATCTACGCTAGCCCCACTTACTCGCCGCAAAAATTCCTATGGCACTATCTGCGCCAAATCGCCGGGTTCACTCACCGTTCTTGGATTCTTGGCGGTGATTTCAACGCCAAGCTTGAGACTAGTGATAAACGCGGGGGATCTCAGTCCCACCCTATTGTCAATACGCAATTCTGTGACTGCATTTATCATTGCCACCTCGAGAATCTCGGTTATTCTGGTTCCCGTTACACTTGGTGACGTGGCCAAATCTCAGCCCGGCTCGATCACGCTTTTTGTTCGACTTCTTGGCGTAATTTTTTTCCCCATACTGCTGTCCACCACCTTCCCTTCCTCAAGTCGGATCACCGACCTATTCTCATTGCTTTTCAGATTCCTCAGCCCCACCCTCCTGCTACTCGTCCCTTCCGTTTTCAAAATGCCTGGCTTACCCATCCTCATTTTTCCCAATTTGTGGAGGAACACTGGACCCCTCCGAGCCAGGAGTTCAGTGACACTCTCCAACGTTTTTCTGAGCAGTTACAGTCCTAGAACCAGACCACTTTTGGCAATATTTTTCACCGAAAGAAGCGCCTCATGGCCCGGCTGATAGGCATTCAACGACGGCTGGATACTACTGATTCTGGATACTTGCAGGCGCTAGAGGAGGATCTTCGATTGGAACTTGAACAGGTTTTGTATCAAGAAGAACTCTACTGGCATCAACGGTCCCGGAGCCAATGGATTATGCACGGCGACCGTAACACTCAGTATTTTCATGTGATCACGCATCATCGACAACAGACCAAGCGGGTCATCTCCCTCCAAGATGAAGATGGTACGGTCCTTTCTGACCCTGCAGCTCTCCCGGGGCTAGCTCAGCACTACCTGGAGAAGCTGTACATGATCGATTCCCACACGGGTCCTCACAGGGACATTCATGGACACTTTCCCTCCCTCTCCCCGCAACACATAGAGGACCTGTGCCAGCCTCTCCGTCCCGACAAAATCAAGAATGCATTTTTTAGTATGGCTCCCAACAAGACTCCCGGGGTCGACGGCTACACAGCTTTCTTCTACCAGACCCAATGGGATACTGTTGGTCCCTCTGTGACCACTTTTCTGCATCGAGTGTTTTGGCACGAGCTTTGGGAAGCGGCGCTCAATCGCACCATTATGGTTCTCATCCCTAAGACGCCATCCCCCACCTCGATCAAATAGTTTCGCCCTATTGCCTTATGCACTGTTCTCTACAAAGCCATCACTAAGATTATCGTGCATCGTCTCTAGCCGTTCCTTGCTGAGCTTGTCGCCCCGACCCAATGTAGCTTTATCCCCGGGCGCCTGATTACTGATAATATCATCATCACCCAGGAGGTGATCCATACCATGAAACAGAAAACGAGGCGTAAAGGATTTATGGCTTTGAAAGTTGATCTGAAAAAAGCGTACGATAGACTCTCTTGAGATTTCATCAAAGATATGCTTATTGATGTCGGCATTCCGCCTCCATTGCTCAGTCTCATTATGAAGTGTGTTTCCAGTGTTTCCCTCCAAGTCCAGTGGGATGGGGAACTCAGTTCTGCCTTTCCCATTTCTCGAGGTATACGATAAGGGGATCCTCTCTCACCGTACCTTTTTGTTCTGTGTATGGAGCGGTTAGGGCATGCTATTTTGCGTGTGGTTTCTTCCGGCCGTTGGCATCCTATTAGGCTCAGTAAACAGGGGCCCCCTCTCTCTCACTTATTTTTTACCGACGATCTTATCCTTTTTGCCGAAGCCTCTCTTGAGCAGGTTACTATCATTCGAGACATCCTTCACGATTTTTGTGCGGCCTCTGGCCAACGCATCAGTCTAGACAAATCTGTAACATCCCGTCGCCGATGGGATAGGTACAGTTCACCTCATACGTATTTTTATATGTGTATTCGTAGCCTCTGCATATTTGATAAATGTTCAGCATTGCATAAGCATATGTATGTACATGCATGTGTGACAGATTTCCGACTTGCTTGTGAAATTGGGGATTTTGTGATTAAGGCTAATTGTGTTTTGATTGGTGAGTGTGAGTGTCAAAATTGAATTTAAGAATTGAGAATTTGAGGTTTGAGTATGTGTTTAGATGTTTTCTAATTTTGAGGATTTATAGGAATTTTCCTGGAATTTTCGGAGTATTAGGCTCGGACCGAAAAAATAGCTTAGTGACTGATTAATTGTGATTCCGGTTCTGAATTTGATTGACAATTGATCTGAGATAATCTAAATTATGATTTGAGGAATCAGGGTATGAACCATTAAAATTCAGGAGAAATTAAGATCAGAAATTTGTTTGAGGTTGTCCGAATTGGACTTGTGACAAATGACTTTGCCAAACAAGCCTTAAGGTCTTTAGTACTTAAGTCTTCCTCTTTGAAAATAATGAGAACGATGTTGGCTTGTTTTGAGAGAAAAGCTTGAAGATTTCTTCTCCCTCCATCGTGATTCCCTCTCTTGAGTGTTCTCTTCTTGCT
>JANZLD010592134.1:0-13543 GCA_026413575.1 Erythroxylum carthagenense
AAGAATGAAAAGTATGAAAGCTTTGATAAAATGCTTTGAAACGAACTGTTATGTGCTTTGTTTGGGTGAGAGAGTAAAGGATCGTTAGTCACGTGCACGTCGACGTATAGCCTTCTCCCAGCTGCCCGCTAGAGGCCACGAGATCCTTGAAAAATTGAACTCGTTTTGTTTACGGTATAAACTTCGGTTTATCCGGATCGTTTTACGGAACTCTCGAGCCGTTTGTGTGCATTCATTACTAATTTGTTAGGCATGATGCATGATGAATTGTTACATTATGTACTCATATGACATATTCTTGTGATGATTGTAAATTGATAGATTGATGTCTTTCTATATGCTTGTGTATATATATGTATATGCTTAATTGTGTGGCTTATTGCCAATGGATACAAATGTATATCACACTGAGCTTCGCAACTCACCCTATTGTCTCCCATTCATCAGGTGCAAAACGAGACGATCGTTGATCTTGCAAGGCATCGGAAACTCCAAGATAGTTAGCAGCTTTGTATTAAGTTAGTATTTTAGCTGGCCCTCCGAGCATATCATCATGGAGCATTTTCATGTATTTTGGATTTAGACTTATTCTGTATTATGTATGGTTGAGAATACTTGTTGAATTTCTTTTGGATTGTAATGGAGTGAAGCCCTTTGGCTTATGGGGTGTTTAATTCATGGTTAGAATGATTGTGCGTATGATATAATGTGTGTGAGAATGCATGTGTGAATCGAATTATGTATGGATGTTGGGATAGGGTCCGACGTTTTGGGTAGCCCGTCGCGGGCTCAGCCCGAAGGGCCACCTCGGGAATAGGGATTTGAGATCCGGGCCCAACTGAATTTGTCTTTGAGGTCTTCATAAAATTTGTAGATCTAGAAGTTCTCTTTCAAACCATCTAAGAAAGACCCCAATTCAAGGTTCATAGAAAAAGTTATGTCAATTTTCACAAGAGAGGTTTGATTCTTAAAGGAATGGATCCCAACACATTGTGCTATCTCTCCCCAAAATTTTGCAGCATTTCGAATTGATTGGAAAAAGGTTTTGATTGAAGGAAAGTGAAGGAATTTGTTAGAATAGTATGAGCTGGTGTTATTTTTACTGAACATGCTTCAGCATTTTGAATATATCTAGATCTGTGGGGTTCCAAATGTGATGATTTTCAATGTGGAGTAAACTAGAGACATCAGTTTACAAATTATATAAAGAGGTGAAATTCTGATTCAGCCTCTAAGATGTTCAATATCTAGATGGAAGTTGAGCATAGAATATTTGCTTTAGTATAAGAATGATTCGAAAAATAGGGCTCGATGCTTATGGTATCAGAGAATGAAGATGAACCGAGGATGAATAATGACAGTTAATTGGAATAACCATACATGGTAACAAGCACACATTTTACGACTCTGAGAGTTCGGTTCCAGAATCGGTGCCTAATAGTTGTGGTATCAGAGTAAGAGTTGGGTTCTGAAACTAGCGCTTAAGGCAATTTTTGAAATATGTGTCGATTGCAAAGGTGATTGTTAAAAGTTCGAGCAAATAGATTAAGTAAGAAGAGAATGACGATTTGGCAGAATGTGAGAAATTGAAAGTTTGTGGATATTTAGAAACAAGAAATATTACGTAGTCCGACATGATTGACATATATTTAGTATTTATGATTATGTTAGTGAATAAGGTGATGAAATTTTATTGTGGATATTTACTTAAATTGGTATGTATGTGAATATATTATCATAGATTGTTCGAGGAAAATAGGTAGACAAGTAGAAATGATGAGATTAAAGTGTACAAGTAGAATGTAAGGAAAACATGAATTGTTATGATCTTAAGAAGATGAAATTAGAACCTAAGTGGTTGTTTGATAAATATGACAAGAGTTATGATCCTCCATAAGAATGTTTTAGTGGAATCGAGATCAGAATTTTATGATGATTACACATCTATAATTTGAATCAATGGCAAATATACACATGTAAGATGTAATGTGAAGGATAATTGGAAGATGAGATGAATGATAGAGACATATATAGAATTTTAAAATGTTAAGTCGAATTATTATTGTGAGTACATATCTAATATTGGGATCACTATAACAAGTGAGAATATTTAGCACGTATGTATTATATGTGTGGAGATGATATAGGAAGCAACCTATGACTTATTGGATATTTGTTAGTCATAGTTACCATAGTTTAAAGTCTAAGAGGAACTAGAGTAATGCATGAAAGTGCTTATAATGATCAATCGGGGATAGATTGAGATTGTTGATGATGTTATAATGAGTAATGAATTCGAAGATAAAAAGAAGAATATCGTCTAGAATCAATGGAGATCAAAGTATGAATCATGTCAGATTTAAATTTGTGAATAGTTGGAGATAAATATGTGGACAAAATGGGATGATTTGATGATGCACACCTAAGCATATACAATAGTAATTATGTTCATTACTCTATTGTGTTTTGGTGATTATAACATTATGACCTTATAAGAATGATAGAAATTGGTCTTCCCAAGGTATTAATGATAGCTGATAAAGTGATTATGATAATAGATGATTGATAAAGATTACATGAATAGTATTGATGATAGTTGCAAGAAATCTTCTTTTTAAGAAGAATTTCATTGGATTAGATTAAGCTGATCAGATAGTATATTAAGAATGATCAATGAAAGAATAAATCAAAAATGATATTAGAGTCCTAATCTTGATGGAGACTTAAACATAAGATATAGAATATGTTACTGGGAGTATATGCATTTCTTGATGTAAAGTATCTAACTATGTGATTGGATTCTTGAATTTGAGGTGACATTAAGTATAAGCGACACAAATAAGATCTGATGAATATGTTACCAACACAGGAAGTTATGTTTGCAAATAAATTGAAATGTGTGGAGAAACTAGTATAAATGAGAAAAGATTAGAATAAGTCAATGTGAGGTATAAGGAAATCGAATGAATTGAGAAGATTATTCGAGAAAGGAAGTCAATTGGGAAGTTGAAAATAACATGAGACAATGCTACTTCATTGAGGAATTAGTTATTTAAGGAATTATGAGAACTAATCATAGGCATATGGAGTTTGATAATAATTGTTTGAGTTAACAATTACCCCGATAGTACTATGGTATTGTAGATTAAAGCAATCCAAGCAAAATTTGATGATGTATTAAAGGTAAATTTGAGAAAAATAGTTTGAATACGTGAAGAAAAACATGTAAATCGTATGACTAATTAAAGTAAACAGAATTTTGAGGAATTATACCAATATTAATTATATCATTTGGATTTGGAGATTTATACCATACAATGATGTTGTAAAAGAGATTTGGGTAAATCCAATACAGCATAATAAAGTGATTTTACATATATAGAGACAACTAAAAGTCCTATGAGTTGACTATTTGATACGTAATTTAGAGCTGCTATAGTAGTGATTGCTCTAAACGTTTGGAGATAGTATATATAGGAACATCTTAGATATATATTTATATATATATACGTGTACAGATCGTTAAAGTTTGAGGTAATTATTGAGTTGAGAAAAAATTGAATACGAGACTGAGACAATTGATATAAGTACCAAAAGACTATGATTATACAAATGAGTAATTCCAAGTAAAGTTAGTGTTATATCCGATAGATTAAGCAGAAATTCGAGATTGACATCATTAGATCTAGTACAAAAAGGAGCATAGAATGTGGAGATGAATTCTAGGCAAATAAAAGTACTATTTGCTATGGAATTGAAGATTAGTTTCACATGAAAGGATTAATCAAGCCTAAAATTGAGGATTTAGAAATCGTGAATCTTATTGAGAGATTGGAAATAGGTCTGAATTTTGGGATCAAATAGGAATATATTGTTAGAAAAGTACAAATGGTAACGTAAGTTATACATCCTAGTAGGAATATGTTGGGACATCATTTAGCGACTAAGAATGTCGAATCAAGTGAGTGAACGTTTGAATTGCCGACGGTCTTAACTGTTAGAGATATGCTTAAGGCTTATATTTTGGAGTTCATAGGAACATGAGATCAAAGTATAGTTCTATTTGACTTTAAGCATCACAATCATTATCATGGTGATTTCATTGGAATACTGTATATGGAGTTAGATGATAAAAAGAGTCATCTGCCTCTTTATTTGGATGAATAGGGCCAAGGATGGTCTAAAACAAGAATTGATTGGAGATGTTACTGATAGTTGAAATTGATCAATATTAGAAATTAAATGATTCAGGAAAGATGAATGGTTTAGGTGGATCAACGCCAAAGGCATGGAATACAGTAAGATAGACATAAGAGTTAAGTGTACTGATGCTATAGTGATATGAATTATTAAGTGAACAATAAATTATCTCTAAGAGTATCACCGTGCCAACGTGTGCTCAAGTTAAGAAAAAGGATTAGCTAAGCCTGACATGAATAGGTCTATATGAAATAGTTATGAGAAGTGCTATTGAAGAAATATGTCTTAGATTCATATTGTGATATATGTGAGTATGTTACGAAATATTGATATGATATGATATTGGTGTTATCCACACAAGAAATGGAAAATTGTGAGTAATCCGAAATATATTGAGGGAACAGATAAGATAGTGTGATGTCTGAATAAGTCATGGAAGAATGGATTGAATCTATTGATTAAGGCCATTAGAAAGAAAATTACTGGAGTGATGAAGTTAAATGAAAAATGGAGAAGCAGAAGAGGAAGCATACCCCTGCCCCTAGATCAATTAGGTAAGAATTTCAAGGAAAAAAATTCTTTTAGGGGGAGAATTATTGGACCCCTAAATGTTTTTCAATTACTATTGATTGATTTGTTTCACTATCTTTAGAATTGATTCATTAATTTGATGGGCATAAGTAGAGATTTGAAATTAGATGGAAAGATTTGAATTAAGTTATAGTTAAAATGGTATTTAAGAAGATTAAAAGAGTTATGAGGTAAATGAAAGAAGGGGCAAAATGGGAAGTATAAAGGAGAGGAGGGTATTTTTGGAAGGAAAAGACCAAAATGTGATCTTATTTAAGAATAAGGAAAATGTGAATTGGGAGAGAGGAAGAGAAATAACAAATCAAAAAGAGAAAAAAGAGAGATTTCAGTGCTTGAGAGACAAGAAGAAAGTTGAGCTAGGGTTTCTTCATTTCTTAGCTTTTGAGAGAGATTTTGAAGTGGTTCAAGAAGAGAAAAAGGTAGAGTAAGAAAAGAGCTTCCATTTGAGCATAAGATCTCTTCATTTGGTGAAGAAATAAGGTAAGATCACCTAAATTTTTTATGATTTTTGGAAGGATTTTTGTTCATGAAGTTAAGAAATTCTATAGGTTTAAGTATTCTAGCAACAATTTTAGTAATTGTGCTTTGTGGGATTTTCAATTGAAAACCCTATTAAGTGGGATTTTTGTTATTGTATATAGGGGATCAAAAAGGAAAGAGGAACAAGAGAATAGGCATTTTGAGCAAGTCTTTAAGCAAGGAAATCAAGGTGGGTTACATGTTTATAACAAATTTATGAGCCATTAACGTTTTTACAAATCAAGAGAGTAAAATGACTTCAATTACTTCATAAATGTTGCTTTTAATGTTTTGAGTGATTTGAGAAATTGCTACACGTTGGTGCATGAATTTTGATTATAAAATGGAAAATGGTTTTGAAATATTCATGTTATGGCTTGAAACATGTCATGGCATTTTGTATGAATGAAAAGATGTGAAAGCATGAACGTATGAACACATGAGCAAATGATTTGAGCATGAATATATGCTTTTGTTTGGGCAAGAGAGGAACCCATTTTGTTAGTCACGTGCATGTTGACCCATAGCCTTCTTCCGATTGCCCACTTGAGGCCAAGAGATCCTAAGAAATAGGACTTGTTTTGTTTACGTTGTAAACTTCAATTTCTACGTTTTGTTCCATGGAACTCTCGAGCCATTTGTTTGTGCATTGCATCTTTGAATTTTCAAGTTTGTTGCATAATTTGAGTGTTCAGCTATGTTGATGTGATGATGCTTTAACTATAAGTTTTAAGCAAGACTTGTGAATTTGACTGAAAATTTGAGAACAAAGAGTTTTATAATTTCGCTATGACTTTTATAAGACAAGAAACATTTCAACGATTTTACTTATTCTTTATTATAAACTTGTTACCCACGAGCTTTCAGGCTCACCTCCTTTTATCCCATCTTTACGTGATTACTAAGAGACCAAGTGATCAAGAGCCTAAGGGCATTTCTCCAAATTTGCTTTTTTGGTAGTTTGAGTTGATTTTGGGAAAGCAAAAAGTTTGTTTATTTAAGAACCTTTAGTAATTTGAAATTTTGAGATGATGATGTAATGTGGCTTGGAATGCCATTAAAGTTTTTTAAAACTTTATTTTTTCGATGTTAATGAAATATGAATGGCGTATGGATGATGTAAGTTAAAAGTTGATATATGTGAAGAAGAAATCAACTTGAGATGATGATTTTGGAACATAAATCGTTGAATATATATATATATTTATATATATAGTTGTATGCACATGTGACATGTTACGAGAAGGAAGACAGGAATTTTGACTGATCAGATGTAGTTGAAGGTGATGAGACAAATGAGTTGAGATTTGAGAGTTTAATTAAGTCAATTTGGTACCTGACTGGTTAAGCTCAGGACATTCCAATTTGCAAAATGCAAAATTTCAAGTCTTCCTAAGGGAAAATTTCGTGTTCTTAGTTCAAGGAAAATTCTTGATTAATCTAAGTTGAATTAGACAAAGTTGTCTTCCAAAAAGTTATAGCTTAGCTTTCAAGATTTCTAACGGCATATAGTATGGAATTTTCGGATATCTGAGTCAAAAGTTATAGTCTTTATAAGTGGAGATGCTCAGGAGTATAAAACATATCGTCTGGTGATGATGTATCATCTAGTGAGGACGCATCTTCTTATGAGGACGTATCATCTAGTGAAGATGTATCATCTAGTGAAGACATATCATTTGGTGATGATGTATCATCTGGTGAGGACATGTTGTCTGGTGAGGATGCATCGTCTTGTGAGAACATATCGTCTAGTGATGACATATCGTCTGGTGATGATGTGTCGTCTGGTGAGGACGCTTCGTCTAGTGAGGATGCTTCATCTAGTAAGGATGCTTCATCTGGTGAGGACATATCATCTGGTGAGGATGCTTCGTCTAGTGAGGACGTGTCGTCTGGTGATGTCGTATCGTCTAGTGATGACGTCAAATCGTCTGGTGCACTGTTCATCTGATCCTATCGTCTGGTCACATTTTTGACCCTATAAACGATCGAATTTGTCTTTGAGGTCTTCAAAAAATTTGTAGATCTAGAAGTTCTCTTTCAAACTGTCTAATAAAGAACCCAATCTGAGGTTTGCAGAGAAATTTAGGCCAATTCTCCTAAGAGAGGTTTTATTCTTGAAGGAATAGATCCCAACACACATTGTGCTATCTCTCATAAAAATTGGCAACATTCTGAATTGATTAGAAAAAGGTTTTGATTGAAGGAAAATGAAGGAATCTGTTGGAGTATTATGAACTGGTGTTATTTTTTCTAAACATGCTTTGGCATTTTGAATATATCTAGATTTGTAGGGTTCTAACTGAGATGATTTTCAATGTGGAGTAAACTAGAGAGGTAGGTTTACAAATTATATAAAGAGGTTAAATTCCAATTCAGCCTTTAAGATTTTCAATATTTGGATGGAAGTTAAGCATATAATATTTGCTTAAGTATAAGAATGATTTGGAAAATAGGGCCCGACACTTACGGTATAAGAGAATGAAGATGAACCGAGGATGACTAATGAGGGTTAATTGGAATAACCATACATGGTAACAAGCACACATTTTATGACTTCAAGAGTTGGATTCTAAAACCGGTGCCTAATAGTTATGGTATTAAAGCAAGAGTTGGGTTCCAGAACCAACACCCAATAAGGGAGGTAAATCAACTAGAAACCAAGTATTGTTAGACAATATTGAGTCCATTTCATCATTTACCGCTTCTCTCCAAAATGTCATATCCCTTGATTTCATTGCTTCACTAAAGGTTTTAAGATTTTCATCTACATTTAATAAAACTGAAGTATTATTTAGTAGAGTATCCCTATTGCCTTCAACTAAGAAAACAATAGCTTATGAAGAAATAAAATCTTAAGGAAGATATTTTTCCTTCCTTTGATGTTGACTCCTCTTATGTTCACTTAGAGGGTCTACACTTGGTCTTTTTAACGCACTTGAGAGTTTAACACTTAGAGAAGGAGTAGGTCTATTTGATGGATCCTTATTTACCATTGAGTCTTTAAGAAACAAATCCTCAAAGAACTCAACATCCCTTAATTCTACAATCACATTAGAGCTAACTTCTAGTAGCTTATAAGCTTTAAAATTTTTTACATAGCCCATAAACACAGTTTTAAGTGCTCTTGGTCCCAAATTTGTTCTTTTGTTGTCAGGGACTCTATAGTAAGACACTTTTTGCTTTACCCTATAAAGTCTCTAGTAATAGGTCTTTCACACCAATGAGATTATCTATAGAGTAACGATATTTAATTATGAATATTAGTTGATTAGTTGACCCTGCTAGTCCGTTAAGGTAAGGCTTTGTTGCTTGCATGTCATTTGCATAATCAAATTCCATCCTTAAAGACTAAAGTGACTCGATATAAAGTATAGAAAGAAAGGAAGTGAAACTTGTCATATTTGAAAGTTTGGGACTGTGTAGCTCCATTTTCAATTTAAAAGGAGAAAGAATTTCATATTGATAGCACAAGATTATCTGTTAAATGGGGAAATCTTATTTCAATTAACAGGCTGAAAAATTATGCCCCTACTCTTCCTTCCACTTCTTTTCTTTGAAGAGTTCTTATACCTTCTTCAATTCAAAGATTCTTCAAAACACTAATAATAGTTAAAATTTCAGAAGTGTGCCATAACTTTTTTTTGATAATCATTCCAGGAAGAAGGCAACTTAGCAATAATTGCCCCTATTTGTGATAATCCTGAAATTTCAACACCCATGTCTTTAAGATTTGAAACAATCACTTGTAAATTATAGATTTAATCTGTAAGAGAGGAACCATCAATAAATTTAAACTTAATATATCTTTTAATAAGAAACTTATCTACACCTTGCTTTTGAGATTTATTTCATTTTCAAGCGACGCCCAAATCCCTTTTGGACTATTCGTGGTGGTAAAGAGATCATAAAGGCTATCTGAGAGGGTGTTGAGAATGTAACCATTACAAAGAAATTCATCTTCTTGGCACTTGTCTCATTCTTCCTTCCTTGTGTCTAATTCGCCCTCCTTTAGAAGAGGAATTGTAGGAAGAGTGAGATCAAGTACATATGTAATTTTCAAAGTAGTGAGGAAGAAAATCATCTTTTCCTTCCATTGATTGAAGTTGATGCCGGCTCCATTAACGTGATCTAACTTACAAAATCTTGTTTCATCACTTTGAAAGCATATTCTTAAGTGGACTCCATGATAGCATCAAATAAGTCTTTAAGATTGAAATATAATGGGGGTTGGAAGTCCATAAAACAAAGGATGAACAATGAAGTAAATGTTGTTGCAGAGAATTGAGAGAATTTGATATCAAAACATAAAGTTTAAAGTGTTCTACGTGTGTTGGACACTTTTCTTAAAGTTTTATTTTCCCTTACTATACTTGCAAATCGGGGGTTAAAGGCAAATTACTTCTAGGATACTAAAAACACAGGAACATTCAATTTTTAAGAGTATGAATATTTTCAAGAATTATGAATGCAGAGACTATGTTGGTAAAAGTTGTTAGAAACAAAACATTTTTAATCTTGAATAAAACTCATTTATATATAGAGTTTTCAGACCATTCATGTCTGTTATGTTGGGACCCTTCCCTTGCGATTCACGTGCTCGACGTCCTACATGACATCTGGATGTGCATGCCACAAGGGTGGCATGCCCACACCAGTTAAACATAAAAAATGATCTCATTTCTCCTATTTTTGAATAGATTTTGGGAAACTTTGAACCAGAATTTCAAATTGACTTCTTCTAAACATTTGTTCTTCATTGTCTTAAGTCTCTAATGACACCAAAATCATTTAATTTTGTGTAAAAATCTAAAAGTTATAGCCCACACATTTTCATACTGTTAATAAACTAAAAAAGCAAACTATACTCAAATTTCATTCAGAAATTGAAAGTCTTAGAGTCCGAATAAAAATTTAATCTTTTCATAGGATTTGTAGATCTATGTCTCTACTTTATTTAGAAATAATAATCATCTAATTTGGAACTCTACACATCAAGAAAGCACCAAAATGCTAAAGCATGTTCAGTAAAATGTCCAGTTCATGCTCTTCTAATTGATACCCTCACTTTGATTCGATTAATCTTTTCCGAATCAATGTCAAAAGTTATAAATTTTTATGGAGAAATAGAAAAATGTGTTAAAAATCCAATGCTTCAAAAGTTAGGTCATTTGGAGGTCATATAACAAAATTATGATTAAAAGAATGAAAGATGTTTAGGTAGAGGGGGAGAAGGACCTGCAGGTCGCGATCGTGCTGCTGTGAAGTGGCACTTCTCTGCAGGGTCACGATCACGACTTTCTCCTTCTGCTTTTCTTCTTCCGACCTATTTTGGTAAAATGATCATAACTTTTTCTACAGATATCGGATTAAGCTCATTCTTAGACTATTTTAAAGAAGACTTCTAGATCTACAACTTACATGAAAAACTTAAAAACAATTTCTACATTTATATGGTCCAAACTTTCAAAACAATATAGCTATCCTGAAATTCCATCTTATGCAACATCACAAACTTCTAATAATCATATCTCTCAACTCCAATGTCAAAAAATTTCATACTATATATCATCGGAAAGCTGAAAAAATAATATACAACTTATAAGGAGACAACTTCATCCAATTCAGCCTAAATCAATACAGTATTTTCCTCAAAGCTAGAACACAAATTCTCACCGTTATGAAAAACTTGAAAATGCAATGAACAAATTTGACATATCATTGGCAAAACACAAACATACTTCATTATCATCAAAATGTAAGAGTTTTTACAAAGCTTTATTGTACATTTTCAGCCACAATACATCAATATTTGAAAATGTCAAAATAAAAAAAGATATATGAACAGTAATTTGCTTAAAATACAACTAAAGCCCTATGGTTACAAATCTAGCTTAAAACACAAAAAGATGCAAATTTTGGAATGATACCTTGATTCTCTTTCACTTGATCTCTTGCTCGTCACCTAGAGATGGGAAGGAATGGGGGTGAGCTTAAAGCTCATGGGTAACAGTTTATAACGAAAAAATAACAAAACCTTTGAAATGCTCATTTGCCAATACAAAGATCTAATTAAATTCATCAAGGTATCCTTCTCAAATTCATAACCGAAAATCACAACATGAATGCATCAAACTTGTCAACATCTCATAAGCACATAAGCACATCAAAATGGCTTGGGTAAATCCATAAACATGACGAAGTACACATTTCCATATAATCGTCCTGTGTAATCATAAACTTGGCGTACTAACACAATCCCACATAGTGGTTTTGTGTAGACGTAAACTTGAGGGAGTCTATGAAGGAGCTACGTGTCATTAGCGGGCTGACAGGAGAAGCTTTTAACTTGGTCAATGTGCACGTGAAATTCTTGAATGGTTTACAGCAAACCCACATAACATGTAATTCATGAATTGAAAACTGTTTGCCCAAATGGCACATTCTTGAAAACTTGTTTTTCATGAACATGAGATATTTTGAAAACTATTTTCGAAAACATGATTTGATAAATATGTATCTTTTCAAAAGACTCATTTTCAAAGTCTTTTAACAAATCATCAACCCAATTCACATATCAAACACATAGCAAATTCTCAATTCATTCAAGAAGCAAATAAATGCAATATTTATGATGCAATTGAAATCATTAACTTCCTTTATTCAAAGAAAACATTTATCGGCTTATTTATTCTATTATAAACATATATCCACCTTGAATTCCTTGCTTAAGAAATTGGATTAAGGATGTCTTTCCTCTTGCTCTTTTTGCCACTCTTGATCCCCTCCTTGATTTCCTTCGTAAATGACAAAATTCCTATTCAATAGGAATTCACAATTAAGAACTCATAAAGCACATTCACTGAAATTTGACTCTAAATTTCTTAAACCCATGTATTTCCTAAACCTCATGAACCCAAACCCCTTCCAAATATCCAAAGTATAAAAAATGAAACTTACCTTGAATCTTCACCAATTTATGAGATTATTGGCCCTAAAGAAAGCTCTTCTCTTATTCTTTCTTTTTCCCTTCTTAAGCAACCTCAAACTCTTTCTTTAAGACTAAGAAAAGATGAAACCTAGCTCAAAACTCCCTTATTTTCTCAACTTCACTCAAACCCCTCTTTCTCACTTTTGATTTTCGTATTTCACTTTTTCTTTCTCCTAATCCACGTTTTTCTTCTTCTCAAGCACAAGACAACACCTTTCCTTTCCCATTTTACCCTTAATGAATGAGAAAAGTCCAGCTTGCCCTTCCTTTAATGCCTTAGTGTTTTTAACCTTAGGTAAACTACCCAAAATACCCGTTTATGCATTTATTTACCGCCTTTACTTCAACTAACCCATGAAATAAATTTACTAACATTGACATAAATAAAAAAAAACTCCCAAAAATTCACTTTTCCAAACCTCATAATCATCTAAATCATGCTTAACTAAAAAAAACATTCGGGGGCCAACATGTTCACAACTTTTGAAAAGGGAACAACTATTTGGAATATTCACATCTGTTCACTACAAGTCACAACTCTTAGAAAGGAAGCTACCTTTCAAAATAGTCATGACCATTCACAACTTTTGAAAAGGAAGCAACCCTTCAAAACAATTACATTGTTCATAACTCTTGGAAAGTAAGCAACCCTTAAGAACATTCACATATGTTCACTATAAGTCACACCTCTTGGAAAGGAAGCAACCCTTCATTTCCAATTTTGACTTTAATGACTTACATCACAAACTAATTTCCAACAATATAGCTATAAAAGTGAAATGGGCGTCGTCGTAAAGATAACTATTGCAAGTGATATTTGAAGTGAATCCTTTTTTCATTAGAGGTATTAGACTGAGCTTATGCTTTGCCAAAAGATTTAAAATTCAAGAGATGCGACTTATTCTCATTTCTTTGGTAAAGGTTGAATCGTTGTTTGTAAAGATGAAACTTGACATATAACTGATTAAGAATACAAGAACTATTAAGATAATTATATTTTACTGTTGCTTTGTACCTTAATGACTGATAAAGATGTTGTATCTTATAGGTATTATGATTTGCAAAAAAATTAAAGAACACTAGGATATACTTGGTTCAACAGCTTAAATGTTATCTGTAACATCCCGTTACTGTTAGCAAGGGTATTTTGGTTATTGGGTTAAATTGATAGGATTTCACTGCATTCACTGACTGAGCATGTTACTGGCCTCTAATTATAGAGGAACAGGCTTATTGCAT